>BGPR01004949.1:42072-68969 GCA_013235015.1 Araneus ventricosus
CCCCTCCCCCCTTTGTCACAAAGTGTCACACTTCACCATACTCCCTCTCCCCGTCACATGTCAGGCTATATTACATAAACATATACTTGCAGTTCAGAAATAAAGCATTACGTTATAGATCATATTTCAAAATTTATTTTTAAACTTTAACTATGTGTTTTAATGACATTTCTGAGCACAACACAAACATAATTAATATAATAGTAATAAAATATTAATATGAAAATCAATTGAAAACAGTAGTATTTTTTAATTTGACATATTTTGTTTTAAATCTTATCTTTACTTCATGAACACAAAATACTCTTCAAAAGATTGAATTTTTAAAAAAAAACGCATCAATATTAATTTTATTGAATGGAGTTGCCATTTCATTTCATTTGTCACATTAATTTATATGAACATTTATAAAATTATATGCACAATCATAAAATTGAATTTAGTTGGATTCATTTACTTTTGCGACTCTTCCTCCCATGGAGAAAATATGTTCTCGTTCATCGAGTACACGGGCATTTTGACATCGCTCTCATCCTCGGGGATAGTAAGCCCTCTAATGTCAATGTCGTCTTCATCCACCCAATCTTGAAATTCCACATTTTTGGTGAAAGCAATTACATGAGTTCTTGTTTCCTGCGCGCATCTATTCGAAGCGGTTTAACTCTGCCAACTTCTGGTTGACACTTTCCAGTGATTTTATGTACACAAATTATGTTTTCCTTCAACATGACATAGGATTCAAAATACAAACCACAATGCTTGCAAACATGAGTAGGAAGCACACTTTGCATTGAAGGACTGTACAGATCATATGGCAACACTTTGTAACTACTCTCCACTGATCGGGGAAGAAGTTCATTTGCTTTCAAAATTTGTGTAGCAAAGAGTGATGGAAATTTATATTTTTCTGTGTCAGCTCGATTTATCGGTGCTTTAAGACCTTCCACTGTGTGACACACTAGAATTGGCGCTGGCAAAACCCTTGATGGCACAATAGTGAAGAACGAACTCTGTACTTTTTGGCAGCAATTCACATCAAAACATTTGACTATTTGGGGGAGATACTGGCTTGTACGTATATGTGTGGAAAACCATTTATCATCCACCTCTTCCAAACTCTCTCGGTTTAGCTCCGAGTTTTCAGCAGAAATATACTCGTCTATAGTAGGGTAGTTGTCTAAAACAACAGCCGACCATACTTCAGCCAAAAACTTCCCGGCAAATTCGAAATTCTTTTCTTCCAACTTCGGATTGATTGTGTTCCCCTGAGCATCAAAATGATTCCCGTATTGTTCATGAGGCAAAATGAGTCCGGTCAAGTCTTTACTTAATGGGGCCATTCTTCTTTCTATCCTATTAAAGGCACTTCCTCCAGGGGCATTAGCTGCAATAAATAGTGCATCAAGATTGTTCTGGCGGAAATGATGCACTCCAACTTGAATCATTTTCTGATATCTTGGATTTTCATCGGGACCTCCATCAACCACAAAAACAACTACAGGTTTCACAGCATTATCGAATTTCGTTATCTTATCAAATTCTGGTAATTCCAGAAATTTTTCAAAATCTAATCCATGTGAATAAGCAGTTGATGTTGTGCGTTTCCTTGAACGAATGGCTATATACTTAGGACCGGAACATCCAACAGCTTCTATTCGGCCAAGTCCATCTTTTTGGATATCTATTCCAGCATAAAGCGTTGGGATCAGCTTACGTCTCTCTGCAACGACCCAATTATGGTCTGGCAGTGAAACTTTGTATTCCACGTGCATAATCAAAGGGGATTGTTTGTTAGTTGTGGTTAAGCCAATTCGCACTCTTGCCTTGTCATCGTGGCTAATAAAACAAATTTCTAATGGTCCAAGAAATGATGAAAGTTCCTCTAATCGTTTAATGTTCTCTGCACAGAACTGTCCATATATGTGCTCGACATGGGAATCATTCTAAGCACGAATTAATTTGACAGGTGCTGCAACGACATGTCGTTTTCCTTCAAAGGTCGAGCTCCTTTTTGGAAAAAGGCGAAGATATACTCCACTTCTTGATGCTGAAAATTCATCCAGTTTTAGCTGGGCAGTCAGGTCATCCAACGTTTTTCATACTGCGATGGACGTCACTTTGTCTGTTTTCATGTGCAGCTGACCCATGAATCGCAATATCAACAATTGCTTTTAACAACTCTGGTTGATCTGCTTCCAGTCTCGGCCTGCCACACTTCTCTCGAATTTTCAAGGCTTCCTTTACATGTGGATGTGTTTCACGCAGTTCAGCTAATTTTTTCTTCTTTTCTTCCCTGCTCTTTTTCTGTCTCCTCTGCTCATTGATTTTCTTCTTCAGTTCTGCTTCTACTTTCCGTTTTTTCGCTTTATTTTCATTTAATTTTGTTTCTTGTTTTTCAGTCAACATTCCACTTGATTTTCTTTTATAATAATCAACTAAATCGTTGTTGATCACATCCAGTTGTAGCTTGAGTTCCTCTTGGACCTTTGCTTTCTTTGCAGGCTGCTTTTGTGGGATGTCTTTATCAAGTACATCTAAAAGTTTCACCTCTTCTTCAAATTTAACATCAATTTTCTCAGCTACTGAGGCGGATGCTTGGTGATCTTCTTTCTTCAACATAGATTGTTTTGCCCAAAACGACAATACAGCTCCTTTATTTTTCATTGCGAGAGCGTCGTACTTTTTCATATGCAAGGCCGCTTCGCTTTCCATATTATCGGATTTTTTTATCGAATTCCACACTTCCACAACACATTTCAGGCAATCTTGCTTTTTTTGCTTGGATAAGCTTTTATATACCCTTGAAATAAGGTTTGATATACCTTATTTTTATTCATCGTGTAGATGAGAGAAAAATGACTAACGTTCGAAGGTACGAAATCTTAACTGGCAATTATCTCTGGAAAGGATAGTATCTGCTAGTGCATGCGAAACTCACATACAGGCCCGCCCCTTCATGGATTTCAAGAAGCCACTGAACAAACAACACCTTTCTATCTTGGGGAGTAAAAGTAGACCCCTACCAGTCGCCGAAAAAACTCCGAAGAGACAGAAAAAAAAGCCTTTTCTCCAAATGCTCAAAGTCATTTTGGTTCCGCGTAATTTCAGACACAAGACGGGAAAAAAAGATTTATAAAATTAAATATCATAAGTTTTGAAAACAGATTCTCATCTCAGAGAATGTAAGTTATTGTTATTTAAAGCAAAATTTTGTTCAAATATGTCAATTACTTTTAAAATACAATAGGCTAATTGCAGAACTATTTCACTCGGCGGAAGAATACCTTCCATAGCTTCCACTATATAACATTCTGAGAATTGAAGAATCCTTGTAACACCCCTCCCCTTTTCAGAGTGATATATGGGGGGGAGGTAGGAGTATTGTTTACCTTCAAAATAGGAAGAATTATTTTCATTTCTACACCATGGTCAGTGGTCACCCATTTTCAAATGATCTTTGCAAGACACATGTTGTCCTGCTCTATACAAAAGACAAGATCAATCTGTTTGCGCCACTCACCCAGGTGGGGCGACCTATCTTTTTTGGACATTTCAAGGGAGTGACAGATGAAATTTTATTCTAATGGTGAAGAATTTCTATTTCTGCCATATTCACAGAACCTACCCTGAATGCCTTTTTCGAAAAGAAAGGAATATAAATGAAAAAATCACAAGAAATTTTTTTTAACCCTGATTTAAAAAATACCCTCTCCACCCCCTACCTCCCACCCCCGTCGTCACAAACTGTCAAAATTTCACGAACACCCTATAAGCGTGACATCATTTTTGCACGGCCCCAGGATGCAATTCTTGGATCCAGTTTTTGTAATATTTTTAGCCCGAATTCTATTGGGAGTTCCTTTTTCATTGCTTTCCATTCTTTGAAAGATGTCCGAGGGTGGTTTGCAGGCTTTTAATGATGATCGGTATGGTGTTCCGTAGGGAGTTCGTGTCTGTGTGCATAGCAGTCTCCAAGATCCACGTTGGGCTTTTTTGACTGCATTCTTGAACACATATCTCTTTTTTTTGACAGAACAATTTTCAAGTGGATTCTATCTTCGTCTTTACTCTTTTGGAGACGTCTCGCTAGGGCTTTTAATTCTTTCTTCGTTATTTGGAGATGTCTATTACACCAAGTTACGTTTGGAATCAGGGGGTAATGTTTAATTTCATAAACTTGTTTGCAAGTTTTGTGGATTTCCAGTTGAATGATTCTGGTGGTTTTATTGAACTCTGCTTCATTATATCTGTCAAAAATAAAGTTTTGCAGAGCCTGGTCTTTAGACTTGAAGAGATTTGCGTATTTTGAGTGGCTTCCGTGAACAGTTTTGAATTTTGCAAAAGAAATTGAAGAAATATTGTAGTTGATACACATTTTTACAAATTTGAGATCACTATAGGTTTATTCCTCAAGTACAACCCATTCACATATTGCTGCTAAGGAGTGGCTGGAGACCATCGTTAATTCTGGCCAGCCTTTTCTATTGATGTGTTCAAAATTCAGAGAGGAATCACTGCTGCTAAGAAAGAAGTTGTGTTTTTCTGCAATAAACTCCTGACGTTGCTTTACTCTTGAGTCTTCGTCTCTACAACCCCATTATTGACTATGCGCATTGAAGTATCCACCAATCAAGTATTCTTCAACATTGATATTTGTTGTTATATCAGTCAGTTCTTTCGAGATTTCGCTATTCAATTAATCGATAAATAAAGATCTGGCGAAATTTGAGAGGGTCATCATTACACCTCTGACTTGTATAGAGCCGCCCCTGTCGAGCGCACGGGGAACCTGTCCACCGTTTGGCAGACTCTAACGCTACTCCAGGAGATCGATAGAACATTGAAATCAAGAGTAGATTGATTTATTTTGAAAGCTGTAAAAATCTAAGATATTTCAATATTAGGTACAAATGTTGACCATAGGTGTCGCTGCATGCTGTAGTCGTAGTCAAATTGCTCACTGAACACAAAACGCGTTTTAACATATGGGAAGAATGCCCCTACTTATTTTCTTACATTCATTTTTCTTCCTCCTTTAGGGGACTTGTTCTACAAGTTAAATTCAAATTCAATGAGACGAAAAAAGAAATGCTTTAAATCTTTTAAAAGGAACATATTGGATTAAATTTGATGTTCATTTTAATCCATAATGTTCTAAAAAAATTTGAAATACTAAAGTAGTTTTCAAATTTAATTGGCACTTCTGAATTGCTAATTTTGTAAAGGAAATCAACATCATGTACAGCGAAAAAAGAATTTAATTATTGATAATGTATTCATTTCTCTTGAAATCGTTCTCTTTATGCTCTATTTGAATTTGCTTATAGGTCGTCGAGACTAGATCTAGATATAGTTAAAAAACTTTTTGAATCAATCTAATAGCAAAGTCTATATATTCTCATCTAAATGTGTCTATAATGCATTATTCTGAGTGTGAATTGGAATATCTCAGCAAATCTTTTGCTGCTACCCAAAATAATTGTATTAGTATTCCCAGATTTCAGTGTTTTTGGCTTAAAGAAAATTTTTCAGTTTAAATTAAAATGACTCGACATAGAAAACAAGTTTAGGAAACAACTATTTAATTGTTTAAGAGCACGTTTTAGTAGGTTAGGAGTCCGCCACTAGTTAGGGAGCAGGAACATAGATTCTATCCTAAATTCGGGAAATCGTCAAAACTTGACAAGAGTTTCTCTTTGAAATACAATGTTGGATTTGTCTTTATGATTAATTATTGGTCAATTTAAAAATTTTCGAAGTGAATGCTGTACTTGGTGACGCCTGAAACTGTTATCTTGTTTTTCTTCCTGGCAGAGAATGTCTCTTTACAAAGAAAGCGGAACTTTGGGAAAATAATATCATTACACAGTCGACTGTTCATTCAATAGAGAAAAGCAACATAATTACATTCGGGGATTTACTTGAAAACACTATATATATTACACTACACAATATAAACACAAGTGGTAATATTTACGATTTCTGTTTTAGAATTTACAGATTCTGTAGGTTGAGCTTATATTCTCGCTGTCTTGTATGGTTTAACAAACCTGAGAGAAAAACTTCGGTTCTTTTCATATTGTCATGAACACTAAAATAATTCAACCTCAGAAAAAATTCCTAATAGCATTATAAATTTCATAATAACAGCCTAGATATAAAAATCCAAGCTTTAAATGAAAGAAATGTTGCGGACACTTATTTCACAAGTTGGCTATAAAAAGGAAAAAATAAATTTATATATAAAAATATCTTTTTATTAAAAGAGTGGTAATATTTTAAGATGCATCTCTCTGCGTATTTAAATGTTTTGTTTTATTTACAATCTATAATCTATGAAGCGTACTTAGAAAGTGAATACATATGTGAATGATTTTAAAATCTGTTCAAGTAAATTTTTCTATATTATTTCGTGAGGAAATTTTTGGTTATCTAAATCAGCCTTATACCGGCATTAACTCTAGAGTAATAGCGCTCTTTTCAATTCATGAAGTTTCACATATTGCATTAAAGTGTCATTTATTCCAAAACGTGATGTTCTATCATGACAGTTTCCAGAACAGAAAAAGCAATTCCAGGAAATTTGAGAAAGTTATCATATTTGCATAGTTTCCTAAACGGAGAGTCAGAGCAGCATTTATGTTTTAGTTTATTTAAAAGTTATCATTATTTAAATATTAATCTCATATACATGAATCTTAAATTTCTCAACAATTTTCAGACTTATATGCACTTTATATCAAAAATAGACGAATTTGAAGATTTCACAAATGTTCTACCATATATTTAAGAATGAAAAGGGAAATCAAACACTTTTGAATACTATAAGCGTCCAGAATCGCATAGGAATATGTGGGCGCAAACGCCATCTGGAGGCAACAGATGCGTTTAAAGTTAAACAGGGATGGTCAAAATGCCGATAAAGTTTTGAATCTTAAAATTAGTGAACAGGAAAATGAATGTTAATATTGTGCACAAAACACAAAAGGAATGATGAAAGTTGTAATCTATTATCAGATTTCTGTGAAGCGGGGATGAGCCAAAATTAATCTTCATTTTCATAATTTCCTGGTCGGTTCCCTGAATGCCCTTATGACGGAATCTTTGATGCAAATGGTCAGTTGAAACCTAACTCGAAATTTGCTTCTGATTGCCTCAACTAGCCTTAAACTTTATTGAGTCACAAGCGAGTGTATCCAGCTGCTTCACAGAAAGATGATAATACATATTTTTTTGAATACCTCCCGAAGGCAGGATGGATTTCCCTCGAACTTCGAGCATGTATAGAATAGAACTCACTGTTTATATTAAAGATTCGGTAATGCAGGCATTCAGGGGACCGACCAGAAATTTACGAACACGAAAATAAATTTTGAGTCGCCTCGCTTCACAGAAAGCTAAAAATAGTTTGAAACCTTCACCAATTCTTTTGTGGAAAGTGCGAAATTTTTTTATTCGTTTCTTTCTTTATTCGTTAATTTTTTTTTATTTTCGTTTAAAAAAACGAATAATCGGAAAATAAAAATATATCTTTAAAAAATACGAAATTTTCTCTCGTGATTTTTGCCTATAAATTGCAGGGTTTTCTTTGAAATCGTATAAAACGTTCAGAGTACGTTACAATATATTAGAGGATAGTCGTAATTTAAACTTTCACGTAAATGTATTGAATAATAAAGAAGATATCAGCATTTTGATTATATAATTTTACTGCGACCGCGCAAAAAGTAGAGAAATTTTACTTTAGCGACTTGAGAACAATATACATAGCGAAACTTATATTAAAATACTAGTTCAATACCGTTAAGATTGTAAAAGATATTGGAAATTTTGGCTATCACTGTTTTGTTGAAAATGGCAACTGCTGTCTCCAGGTGGCTTTTTCACACTCTTTTTCGTATGCGATTCTGGATGCTTATCGTTTGAGGTATTCTTAAAGATTGGATTTTTTAAAAATCACTTTGGATATAGCTTTTTTATTTTTATTATGCTTTTGTACGGTAATCTTCTCTTTCTCTTTTCTTATAAAACAGTTAATAGGCCAATTTATGTGGAAATATTATATCCGAGTAATTTATGAGATTCCCCATATGTTTTGATAATATAACGTATAACTGAATATTAAATACCACAATCAAAGAAAATACGAATAGGCATCTCTACTTTTAGATGTTACCATTTTTGAAAATAGTAGGTGAAAAGCAAGCGTTGCTAGAGAAGAAAATTCATTTAAGTGTCCTCCCCCCGCATATGTTTTTTATCTCTACAAATATTTTCACTTATATGTTCCTAAAAACTTTTTCCTTATTTTGATTCCCTTCTCGTTCAATTAATATTTAAAAATTTAATCTTTTAATTACCTTATAACAGTATGGTTTAAATGTAAACACCAGAAGTTTGGAAAAATAACATTTCTTTAAACAATATAGAGTATAATAACTAATACAACTTTACAATGCACAAATACACTATACAGAATTTACCCGACATTGCTGATGAAAAATATAAACTTAAAAATCCTTAAAACTAACAAAATGTTGCTAAGAATATACGCTGCAAAATAAAACCTCAAAAGGCGGGAGAAAAAAGAGAAATGCAAGATCAATTTTTCCGTTGTTTAATAAATAAAAACAAGGAAGTATCATGTTCCGTCTCCCGCGCGACGTGAATCCAATGACCGTATATGCAGAAAATTCGCGAATATAGACAAAAAATACCCTATCGTATTTACGACTTAATATTAAGAAATAAAATTCGAATTACAATAATTTTTCCGGCTTTAGCTTCCACTTGTGCTAATCCATCACTGCGCCGAATTTGTTTCCGGTAAGTCAAACGGTTTGGTAGTGCATAGAGAAGAAAACAAAACAACATACTGCGAGAAAATAAGCACCAAATTAATTACATTAATCGATTATCTGTTAATTAATTTCAGAAAATATCCAATGTATTTTCATTAGCAATTCACGTGAAGAAAAATGCAGAATTCCAGCACAGCAGGAAATGAGCATAAAATCGTTTACAATATTCTGTCTTTTAAAATATGAAACATGTCCAGTGAGATGAAACTGTATACAAAGTCTATAAATTAAACACATTTATGTATTTTCAAGCAAAACTGATCTCCACAACAGTCATTTTCCTTTGGAATTTTGGAACCTTCACTCATAAATCAGTATTATCCCTTTTCTGACTCACGCAGCTTTCAAAAAAGATGGGAGTTGGGTACTGAAGTGTAACTTTATGAACGACTTCTGTGTAATAAAAGTATTACGATTTTTATCAATTCTTTTTATATTGTCTTGTAATGTTTCACACTCCTTATTTCCTTTTATATTGTTCTCGATTTTGTAAGGAGTGCATGCGATCATCTATATTCTTTGTATTGTATGTTTGTTACAAAAATTGTGCCATCCAAACCGGGACGCAGATATCAAATTCTTCAAATTTCAATTTCTTTCCAACCAGCATCAACTGAAAAATTTTAAAGTGCACAACACTCAGAATTGCATGTATAACAAAAACTCAATACAAAAACCAAAAGAAAATTTAAGTACGGCTTACAGATACAAGAATTTCCCCCAAAATCAGAGCGGTTCTACACACGACCTCGCAAATAGTATCTTGAGAGCATTCTCGGTTCACATGATAAGTCAAAAATGGAATACTTAGATAAATTAAATTTTGTTTGTGATCTTTTAAATTCTTTAGTGCAGGGTATTCCACGAAGGGCTCCCTAAGTTTAAATATAAATAACTCGTTGACTGAGGTCGTCAGGAGTGGCGCTGGTGGGGAGTCCGGTGGGGCCTGAAGCCCCGTTTGGGGATGGTACGCAATTCCTTCGGGACAAATTCTTTTACCCCGCCCACACAACGGGCTATTCAACTAATATTACATTACATTATATTACACCACCCTCATCTCCGTGTTTAGAGCCATTTGGCTCCTTTCCGGTTTTGGGTGGATGGAGGTGAATTTTATTTTTTTTCAGAAAGTACAAACACAAATAACAAGTACAAAAAAACAATGACAAAAGGAACATACACTGGACAGAACAACATAGAAAATAAAACAAAATGAAAAAAAATATAAATACGTCGAGAAAATAAAGAAGAGTCATAATTATCAGGAAGTGTGTGTCAGTCTGGGTGGATGCATGCTCATTTATTATCCTCTACAATGAGATTGTTCTCATCTCAAACGAAGCGCATTAAGAGTCGATGTCGGATTCTTAATAAGTTATTCGTGAGAATGTTTTATAACTACTGGAATTTAAGCGACACAATAGGAGTTTGGAAATGCCAGGAGAGGGTAAACCGACATTTTTTGGCATAGTGTATTGGATCTACTTTTTCTCCGCAAGAGCAGTTGTCTTGTGTTTGAAGATTGAAGCGAAGAAGAAATGTTGGAGTTAATACATATTTTTACAAATTTGTGATCACTACAGGTTTCTTCAAAGAATACATCTCATTCACAGATTGCTGCTAAGGAGTGGCTGGAGACCATCGTTAAGTCGGGGCAGCCTTGTTTATTCTCTTCAGAAGTCGGAGGGGAATCACTGCTGTTGAGAAGGAAGATGTGTTTTTCTGGAATAAACTCCTGAAGTTGCTTTCCTCTTGAGTCTTCGTCTCTACAATCGCATTGTTGACTGTGCATTGAAGTATCCACCAATCAATTATACTTCACCATTGATATTTATTGTTAGATCGGTCAGTTCTTTCAAGATTTCGGTATTCAACTAATAGATTAATAAAGATCTGCCGAAATTTGATAAGGTCATCATTACGCCTCTAACTTGTATAGAGGCACACCTGTCGGGAAGGCGGGGACAGTGTCCTCCATTTGGCGGACTCTAACGCCACTCCTGGAGATCGATAGAAAATTGAAATCAAGAGTAGATTGATTTATTTTGAAAGCTGTAAAAATCTAAGATGCTTTAATATTAGGTACAAATGTTGACCATAGGTGTCGCTGCATGCTGTAGTCGTAGTCAAATTGCTCACTGAACACAAAACGCGTTATAACATATGGGAAGAATACTCCTACTTATTTTCTTAGATTCATTTTTCTTCCTCCTTTAGGGGAATTGTTCTACAAATTAAATTCAAAGTCAATGAGAGGAAAAAAGCCATGCTTTAAATCTTTTAAAAGGATCATAATTGCTTTAAGTTTGCTGTTCATTTAATTTATAATGTTCTAAACAAAAAAATTTTGAACTACTAAAGTTGTTATGAAAGTTAAATGAAACTTCTGCATTGCTAATTTTGTAAATTTCTGAGGAAGGTAATCAACAGGTACAGCGAAAAAAGAATTTAATTATTGATTATGGATTCATTTCACTTGAAATCATTCTCTTTATGCTCTATTTGAATTTGCTTATAGGTCGTCCAGACTAGATTTAAATATATTAATTAAAAAAAACTTTTTGAATCAATCTAACAGCAACATCTGTATATTCTCAACAAAATGTGTCTCCAATGTTTTATTCTGAGTGTGAATTGGAATATCTCAGCCGATCTTTTGCTTCTTCCCAAAATTATTGTATTAGTATTCCCAGTTTTTGGCTTAAACAAAATTTTTCAGTTTAAATTAGAATGACTCAACATAGAAAAAAATTGCCTGTAACAACTATTGAATTGTTTACGAGCACATTTTGGTCCGTTATGAGTCCGCCACTGGTTAGGGGCTAGGAACATAGAATCTATTTTGAACTCGGAAAATCGTCAACACTTGACAAAAGTTTCCTTTTGGATTCGTTCTTATGATTAATTACTGGTCCACTTAAACATTTTCGAAGTGAATGCTTTACTTGTTTACGGCTGAAACTCTGTTGTCTTGTGTGCTTTTCCTCTTGGTAATGAATATTTTTTTTATAAAGCAAGCGGAAATTTGCGATAAAACTGTCATTATACAATTCACTGTTCATTCAATATAGAAAAGCAACATAATTACATTTGGTGTGATGCTTGAAAATACTATATATATTACACAACGACGCAATATCATCACAATTGGTAATATTTATGATTTCAGTTTCAGAATTCATAGTTTCTGTAGTTTCAGATTATATGTTCACTGTCTTGTATGGTGTAACATACCTGAGAGAGAAACTTTGGTTCTTTTTATATTGTCATGAAAACTAAAAATAATTCAATCTCAGAAAAAAAGTTGCTAACAGCATTATAACTTTCATAATAACAACATAAATTATTATTTTTGTTTACCAGCCTAGATATAAGAATCCAAGCTTTAAATAAAAGAAATGTTGTGGGCATATGTTCCACCAGTTGGCTGCAAGGTGAAAAAAATAGATTTATATATAAATACCTTTTATTAAAAGAGTGGTAACATTTTAAGATGCGCGTCTCTGCGTATTTAAATGTTTGGTTTTATTTACAGTCTATAATCTATTGAGCTTACTTAGAAAGTGAATGCATATGCGAATGATTCTACAATGCAAATCTATTCAAGTAAAGTTTTCTATATTATTTCGTGAGAAAATTTTTGGTTATCTAAATCAGCCTGATACCGGCATTATCTCTAGAATAATTGCGCTCTTTTCAATTGATGAAGGTTCACATATTGCATTAAAGTGTCATTTACTCCAAAACGTGATGTTGTATCATGACATTTGCCAGTACAGGAAAAGCAATTCAGGATATTTGTGAAAATTATCATATTTGCATAGTTTCCTAAACGGAGAGTCTGAGCAGCATTTAAGTTTTAGTTTATTTAAGTTATCATTATTTAAATATTAATCTCATATACATGAATTTGAAATTTCTCAACAATTTTCAGACTTATATGTACTTTATATCAATTATAATCTGCATTCACTATTCATTACTAATTCAAGATAACGAATTTGAAGATTTCACAAATGTTCTATCAGATATTTAAGAATGAAAAGGGAAAACTTCGAACACTTTGAGTACGATAAGCATCCAGAATCGCATAGGAACATGTGGGCGCAACCGCCATCTGTTCGCAGCAGATGGCATTTAAAGTTAAAATTGAAGATTGCCTTTTGAATCTTAAAATTGTTGAACAGGAAAATAAACGTTAATATTGTGCACATAACACAAAAGAAATGATGAAAGTTGCAATCTATTATCAGATTTGTGTGAATCGCGATGAGCCAAAATTCATCTTCATTTTCATAATTTCATGGTCGGTCCCCTGAATACCCTTATGACCGAATCATTGATGCAAATGGTGAGTTAAAACCTTACTCGAAATTTGTTTCTGTATGCTTCACCTAGCCTTAAAGATTATTCAGGCACGAGCGAGTGAATCCAGCTGCTTGAAGAAAGTTGATAATACACATTTTTTCGAATACCTCCCGAAATTCCGGATGGATTTCCTCGAACTTCGTTCGTATATAGAACATGTTTTACCTCGCAATTTACATGAAAAATTCGGTAATGAAGGGATTCAGGGGACCGACCAGAATTTTATGAACTCGAAAATAAATTATGTGTCACTCCACTTCATAGAAATCTGATAATATTTTGAAACCTTCACCATTTCTTTTGTGCAATGTGCGAAATTTTTTTATGTATTTCCGTTTAAAAAACGAATAATCGGGAAAATAAAAATATATCCTTAAAAATTACAGAATTTTCTCTCGTGTTTTTTGCCTATAAATTACAGAGTTTTCTTTGAAATTGTATGAAAAGTACAGAGTACCTTACAATGTATTAGAGGGGAGTCGTAATTTAAAATTTCACGTAAATGCGTTGAATAATAAAGAAAATATCAGGATTTTGATTATATATTTTTTTACTGCGAACGCGCGAAAAGTAGCGAAATTTTGCTTTAGCATCTTCAGAACAATATACATAGCGCAACTTATAGTGTTACGAACATGGAAAGTCGCTTCCCAGCAATGTTAGTCTGCTGGTTGCGAAGAGAGTTTTACAAGGTTAAGCATGGAGTGACGGAACGCGCCTGTTCCGGGATCCCTGACTTGGCGACCATTTTGGCGACTTGGAGAAAGATTTGGCTATCTTGGCGACAAATAGATGATTCCTGAAAATGCAACCCTTTTCTCGATATTTCTATTAGGAAAGGGAATACACTTGAATACACGAGAAAACTCCATGTGACCTCACGTCCTATCGGAGAGAGTATATAAGGACGGCGTCTGGATCAGAGGAGCAGTGTTGATCCATTGGGAACGACTTGGAGTTCCTTCTGCAGTGCGAGCTAGGAAGCTGGTGAGCTGAGCGCTATTGAAAGTGCTGTTATTGTCTTTATTAGTTATTTGCTGACTGTTTGTGTTGCTAAATAACAAAGTGCTGAACTGTTATTACCTGTGAATTTTTGTCTGTTTACATTGCTAATCGGTGCAAGAACTATTGTTTCCTGTACCTGTGCTACGTGTTTTCCTGCATATTTGTAAATAAACCTTCATTCTTCATTATCCTGCGTGTTGGACTGTTTACACCATACACCCACAAAAAGACTTTTTGTAAAACTGGTGCCAGAAGCGGGATAATTGTGTATGGTGAAAACGAGATCTCATACAAAGATGGCTGAGAACTCTCATCTACTTGCTCTGCTAGCCGAGATGAAGAAATATATGGAGAAAGGACAAGAGAGAATAGAAAAAGAGATGCGATATGGGCAAGAAGAAATGAAGGGTAGAATGGATAAAGGACAAGAAGAAATGAGGAAAGTACAAGAAGAAATGAAAAATCAGATCCAATCACACGTCGAAAGTAAAGTCGGAGAAATTAAAGATCATGTCAACAGTTGCATAGAGAAAATAGAAAAATATGTCCAAAGCGTGAAAAGAGAGATTGGAGAGGTAAAGGGTGTGGTTGAAAGGAAGATCGAGGAAGTGGAAGACAAAGTACAAGGAGAGATAGAAGAAATCAAAGAAAAAGTTCAAGTGAAGATCGGCAACCTAGAGAAGAGGCTCAGTGAACTCGAGGACAGACCAATCAATTTTCCGGGAAATCCAGAGTTCTCGCATTCCAGATCAACGGTCAAATCCCTGACATTCGACGGACAGTGTTTTCAAAACCCGGTTTCACATTGTGAGCTCTGCGAACGGATGGAATAATCGTGTGGAAGCCAGTCAACTTGTGGCCTCTCCCCGAGGATAAGCGGCGGAGGTTCTTCAAGGAATACCTTCTGATAAGTTATCGGACCTAAAGACCATCGAGAACGCTCTAGAAGCCCGATTCGGAGATAGTCACCTTACCCAGTTTTATAGGACTGAATTGAAGACGAGACGGCAGAAGCCCGGAGAAAGCCTTCAGGTATTAGCCGCCGATGTGGAGCGACTAATGAGCCTGGCCTACGCCGAGTGCCCTCAGGATGTCCGAGATGGCCTAGCAGCCCAGTACTTTGTCGACGCTATCAGGGATGAAGATACTCAGCACGCAACAAGGTTGATGGATGCCAAAGAATTGAAATCAGCTTTGGCATATAGCATGAAGTATGAGGCTCCTAAAACTGTTTCCAAAACATCCCGAAATGTAAGATCGATAGAGATAGAGGATGGTACTGAGAAAGAAAGTGAAAAATTCGACTGTTTACTGAAAACTTTGGAAAAGTTATTAAACAGTTGCTGGGAAGAAGAACACTCCTCGACGAAATCCGAACGCGACTTGCTGGAAGTGTAACAAAAAGGGGCACGTACAGAGGGAGTGCCAGACAATTTCTCCCAACCAGGAAAACTAATGTATAGCCATCTTGCGGGGCGAAGGTTGCCTTTTCTCAATAAAGCTCCTGAAGAAGGACTAAAAGTTTCTGCACTGTGCGGAGAAAGAAATGGACTCTACTTGGAAGATCTATTTGCGGTATCCCTTGTTTGATGTTGGTGGACACCGGTGCCAATGTCACTCTCATAAGGACAGACTTGGCCCAGAAATTGAAGGGGAATTTTATTTACACGGCTCCTAACATTTCTTTAAAGACCGCTACTGGTGAAGAGGCGGAGATACACGGGAAACTGGATGCAGCAATTGAATGTGGATCCAGAAAATTCCAGCACAGAATCTACGTAGCTGACATCACCGATCCCTGTATTCTCGGCCTAGATTTTCTACAAAAATTTAACTTCACGGTAGACCTCGAGAAGAACGAGATACGGACAGAAAGAGGGGAATTTCCTTTGTTTTCAGCCAGTGCAGAGCATTCAAAGTTATTCTCTGTATTGGCCAAAGAGAAAACTATTATACCAGCAAGATCGGAATGTCTTATCCAGGGAGTTCCAGAAGTTTTTGGAAAATTCAGATACGCCTTAACGGACTTTCCTAGCCAAGTTTCCCAGAAAGCTGTCCTTGTGGCGGCCATACTCTTTGACTTAAAAAGAGAAGCCATCCCCTTTCGAGATCTGAATTTGGACAATAAAACCAAGACCATCGACAAATGAGCTGTTATTGCGACGTGTGAGCCAGTGGTGGATATCGTTGCTCGTCCTCAATAATTTTCCGAATCACTACGTCTCCCATCAATTTTCTAGAATCTTGAAGGTCTTAATGAAGAAAAGCGAGCAACAGTGAGGGATTTGCTTCAAGAATTTCAGAATTTTTTTTTCTGTTAGTGACTTTGATGTCGGCCTCTGCAATATGACTCAACATAGAATTAATATAGGTAATCATCCACCAATCAAGCAATATCCAAGACGTTTGCCTCCAGCAAAGAAAGAGGAAGCAGAGCGCCTAGTTAAAGAGATGATGGATAACTTAATAATAGAAGAATCGTCAGGACCTTGGGCTTCGCCTTTTGTGCTTGTTAAGAAGAATGATGGGTCGACACGTTTCTGTGTTGACTATAGGAAGTTAAATGAGATTACGATAAATGAAAGTTATCCTCTACCACGGATAGGATGCTTTGAACGGAAGCAATGGTTCTCGACATTAGACATGAAAAGTAGATACTGGTAAATCGAGATCCAACCTGAAGATAAAGAAAAGACAGCCTTCACCACCGGACAAGGACTCTGGAAATTTAAAGTAATGCCTTTCGGACTTCGTAACGCCCCTGCCACATTCGAACGATTAATGGAGACAGTATTGCGTAGACTTACGTCTGAAGCCTCCTTAGTGTATCTTGACGACATTATAATAATAGAACGAACATTTGAAGAACATCTGAATAATATTCGTAAAGTATTCCAGAGACTACAAAAAGCTAACCTCAAGCTAAGTCCAAAGAAATGCAGATTTTTCCGAAAAGAGGTTTCTTATCTTGGACACATAATTTCATCAGACGGAGTTAAAACCGACCCAGAAAATACTAAGGCAAGTGGTTGATTGGCCTCGTCCAGAGACAGTACACGGTTCCCGAAGTTTTCTTGGACTTTGCACCAATTTCTGTCGTTTTGTCATGATTTTTTCTGCAATAGCAAGACCCCTACATAAACTAACTGAAGCTAGATCAAACTTTAATTGGACCGAAAAATGCGAGAAATCTTTCAATAGTCTAAAGCAGGCTTTGATAACTTCCCCTGCCTTAACCTATCCCCGGACTGACAAGGAATTATCTTAGATACGGATGCTAGTAATGAAGGAATAGGAGCCGTGCTTTCTCAGAAGATTGGAAACGAAGAGTGTGTCATCGCTTACTTCAGCAAGAGCTTGGGTAAACCAGAAAGAAATTATTATGTCACTCTTAAAGAATTACTAGTCATTGTGAAATCTATAAAGCATTTCCATCACTACCTCTATGCACAGAAATTTCTTCTCCGGACTGATCATGATTTCCTTAGATGGCTTTTGAATTTTAGGGAACCTTAAGGTCAGATAGCTCGCTGGATCCAAAGACTTCAAGAGTATGATTTCGAAATCCAGCATCGCAAAGGAACATCTCCCTCGAAGACCCTGTAAAGAGAGCTGTAAACATTGTACAAATGCCGAGAAAAAGTTCGGAATTGAAACAGACATTTTCGTGAAAGTTTTGACAACAACTAATGATCCCTGGTCTTCTCGGCAAGCTAAGCTAATGAGGTCCAAAAAGCACATCTAGAAGATCCTGCTATTAGTCCAATTCTGGAGAAGAAACTAAATTCGGAAGATCGACCATCTTGGCAAGAAATCGCTCCGGAAAGTCCTGCAACAAAACGATATTGGGCTCTTTGGGACTCCTTACACTTTAAGTATGGTGTTTTATATCGTAAGTGGGAGAGTGACGATGGAAGTTCTTGTCGTTGGCAACTACAGGGCGGCTGCAGAAACTGTGAAAAAAAATTTCCCTGATTTACGGCTACTAATTATATTAGATTCCTGTCTTTCTCCCTACTCAGAATCACTGTATGCGTACAATACACATTATTAAAAACACTTTTACAAGTTATTTAAAATGAAAAAATATTATATTTTTATGAAATTTAATTTTTAAAAAATGGTATGAACATCCTAAAAAAACAGTATATTACATTTCTTATATGTAAAATGTACTGGAAATTTTAACAAAATACTTTGCTTTTAAAACTGCATAAGAATTCTAAGAAACATTAAGACTACTCTTTGCAACACAAGTTAAATTATATTAACAGTAGGTTATTATGATCTTTGCTCAAAACTTTAAAACAGTTCAATAACTAATTAGTGCTCTTTGCATGAGTACCAGAATAACATGTTGCAGCATAAATATAAAAATAGTATAATTATACGTACCTAATAATATATATTTTAGCAAAGATTTAAACAAGAGAAACAGCCAAAATATTACTTCAAATCTTTATTCTTTAACAACTCATAAGAAATTAATGGCTCTAATCAAAAACTTAGTCTTTTATAAATGAATATAAGTTTTTAAAAAAATCCATTTATTATTACAAATAATGCTAGACATAAGATACTAATTTACAGATAATAACTCAACTCAAGTAACTAATAACTATTACTTTTACCTGATTTTTAGATATTTTTACGAATTTCCCTGACTTTTCCCTGATTTTTCCAGATCGATAAAATTCTCTGACTTTTCCCTGATTTCCCAGTTCTGTCGCCACCCTGAACTAATTTTCCCGAAAAGCAGAATTCAAGAAGTTCTGCGAGAGACTCATGACAGCGCAAGTGGAGGCCATTTAGGAGTTATGAAAACTTTGAGCAAAACCCGAGAGCGATTCTATTGGGATAGACTCCACGCCGACGTCGAAAAATGGTGCAGAGGATGCCACTCTTGCCAGAAAAGGGCCCAAAATAAGAACTTAAGGCCGTTTACGGCACTATAATGTGGGCGCACCTTTCGAAAGAATGACTTTAGATATTTTAGGACCTCTTCCTGTAACGTCAAAGGACAATCGGTATGTGCTGGTATTGATGGACTATTTTACTAAATGGCCAGAAGCAATCCCCATTCCAGATCAGGAAGCCTCGACTGTGGCTGAAGAACTTGTTCGAGCATGGATTTCACGTTATCGCGTACCTATGATATTACTTTCGGATAAAGGTACAAATTTTAATTCCGCTCTTTTTACTGCGCTCTGCAGACTTTTAGGAATTCTGAAGACTCGAACGACGGCGTTATATCCTGCGTCCGATGGCATGGTTGAGAGGTTTAATCTCGAACTATTTTAAATCATCTATCTGTATTTGTATCGAAGAATCAGACTGACTGGGATACACATTTACCACTCTTTCTCTTGGCCTATAGGACAGCAGACCATGAAGTGACCGGATTCACTCCAGCAGATATGATTTTTGGTCGAACACTGCGATTGCCATGTGATATCCTATTTGGACGACCGAGTGATACGGCTTCCTCGCCGAATGAATACCTGAAGAATTTAGAGGCGCGTTTGGAAAGCGTACATGCGTTTGCCAGATAGCGAATTAAATTGGCCAGAGAGCGAATGAAGACTCGTCCGGTGCAACAGGTCATCATTTTAAGGAGGGAGATCAAGTCTGGCGTAATGTATAACCCGAAGCGACGGAGGGGGGTCTGAGCCCGAAATTGCTGCAGAACTGGGAAGGACCTTATACTATCGTCAAGAAACTGAACGATGTTATCTACAGAGTTCAGAGGTCGCCTAACGCCAGGCCAAAAGTAATTCACATTAATCGGCTAACTCCATACCGGGCTACTGATCACAGTTCGATGTAATGAGACTGCCGGGACGTCAGTCTTTGAAAAGGGGAGCAGTGTTACGAACATGGATAGTCGCTTCCCAGCAATGTTAGTCTGATGGTTGGGAAGAGAGTTTTACAAGGCTAAGCATGGAGTGACGGAACGCGCCTGTTCCGGGATCCCTGACTTGGCGACGAATTTGACGACCATTTTGGCGACTTGGCGAAAAATTTGGCGACCTTTGTACAAAGTTAATAAATTAAAAACATTTATGTATTTTCAAGCAAAACTGACCTCCAGACCAAGATTCGAGAAAAAAATATCAATTTTGATACCAGAATGCAAAGCTGAGATGTTGTAGGCTTTTTCCTTAGGAATTTTAGAACCTTCGCTCATAAATCAGTATAATGCCTTTTCTGACTCACACAGCTTTCAAAGAAGATAGGAGTTGGGTATTGAAGTGGACTTCTGTGTTATAAACGTATTATGATTTTTTTATCAATTTATTTTATATTGTTTTGTAATGTTTCACACTTATTTCCTTTTATATTGTTCTCTATTTTGGAAGGAGTGCATGCGATCATCTATATTCTTTGTATTCTATATTCGTTACTAAAATTGTACTTTTGTCTATATCGTATTTCTTTTATCATAGTAATTTTGTCTATATCGCATTGTTGAATCTTCAGTAGATGGCGCCATGAACAATCTATCTGTATTTCTGCAATGCCTAGAATTTGATGTAACATTTGCAGTTGAATATCAGTGTATGTTCAATGTTGGGCGTTGCCCCTTTTACTCTTGTTCAATTTAACCGGATATCTGCTGTTTTTAAATATGATGCCGTTTTTAACCTGTTACCTTTTAATAAACTATTTATTCTTTTATCTGCACTGGTGTTGAATTGAAACTAAATCCTACACATATTTTTATCAAAATAAAATCTCTATTTTAGAAGACGATCTTCGTACGTAGGATTAATTGTTCACTTGATACTTGTTTTCGCCTATAATGTCCTATCGATTTTCTTCTGTGATGGCAGTCTGATTTTTTTCTATGACATTTTAATTTTTCAGAAAACATCGGAGTATGTATAAAAGCATAGCGCTTGAACTCCAGCGTATTATGCATTCAAAAGCGTTCAGAAAAATTGGAAGCCAGAGATCCCACCGCGTAAGATCTTTTAAAGCAACTACATTATGAGTGTTCTATGATTCAGTGGCTATGTGTTTCTAGCTTTGCTTTTCGGTAACTTTATTTTAATTATTACTCTTGTGAGTAAGACAATTTGTGATCTCAATATGTTTTTCAATCAATTTCATTATTGTGCATAAATCCATACACTTTCATAACTACTAGACTCGCGAGGAAATTCCGAATCAGTATAAAATTAAATTATAATGAATTCCGGATTCCGTTTGAAAATTTTTGTTAAATTATTTAGTTATATACAATAATCATCCAAATACCCCCATGTTACAAAGGCACCATGCATATGTAACCCATTGTTTATACCCTGCAATGTGTTCCAAAATAGGTACTTTTAATCTCAAGTAAGTTGTATCTATCAAAATCATTTCACCAGACGGCAGAAGCAATGGACAAATTCAAGGTCTCAGTTAATTCATTTCTTACCATCTGAATCGGAAAATTTACTAATTTAATCCACTTTATCCTGGAGTGTGAAATGAGGACTTTATTATTCAGGACATCTATTCCTTGACATCCGCTGCAATCAGTGGCGAATCCAGGAGGGAGGCTATCGGACTGCAGCTCCCCAGAGCTAGACCAGAATTCTTTATTTTATTTAAAATCACTACGGTCTGTTTTTTCTTAATCTACCTTTAAAAAAGGTGAAAACATTTCTTCCTGGCTTTTGACAGGCTCGAAAATTTTCCCACTTTTGTAGTAATTCCACTCGCATTTACAGCGTTGACGCGGTCAAAAACATGTTTTTTCTAGTTATTTCATGTGTTTTTTGTAAAATCATCGAAAGTATTTTAGTATTCTTTGTGATTCTTAAAGTCAGCTGAGTAAAGTCTGTGAAGTTAAAGTGTTTTGGTTTGCATAAGCCATAAGATTTGACATTCGTGACGACGATACAAAACTTTTTATACCTCAACCCCTCCCCCAGACCCAAATCCTGGATTCGCCACTGGCTGCAATCAATGATTCCTCTATGTATCTCTTTCTTCAAGCTGACAGCTGCATATATCAGTTTTAGTGCTGAGTCAGATGTCTAATTAAAAAGTCCTAATTATTATTCTAATATATATAAATGTAGTTAATGCATTAAAATAGAACTGAAATTTTTTACCAATAAATTGTATTACTCATAATAAAGCACTGCATTTGCATACATACACTGGTGTCAAAAGTTAAGTTCCTTTCAAAATCACTCAAAGAACGACTGATAATATTTAAAAAAGGAAGATGCCATAAATAATTTAGAATATGATCAATGGAGCTTAAGCATTTATGTTACATTAGGTACATTTCAAAACTTTTAAGAAAATATTTAAACTTTTATTATAATAAACTTTTAATGTAATCTTAAAGCAAATATGAAGATGACTGATTTTCTTATTTAGGATTTTCATCTATAAAAATTTAGTTATGAGCAACAAAATTTCGCGAATGAAAAAAAAAAAAAAAAAAAAACAGCAAAAAAAGTGTTCTCTTATGGTACTGATTCCAAACCAATCATTAGAAGAAATGCCGTCCAAGAGCGCACAAGAGCTAAGAAACTTGCAGCTGATAATTAAGTGTCATTAAATTTACGACCCTAAAGAGAGATAAAGGCCGGTGATCGTAAATGCAGGCATTCTTTTCAATCTTATTTAATTTTGATTCATTTGCGCGTTGAATTTGTTTTCTTCCATTGTGTTGGTAAATTTAACTGAAAAGCTTAAATTCCAGTTTAATTCCTCGAAAAATGTATCAAACTAAAATGATCTCCTTTTTTTACGTATGGAGAAAGAAATCTTGAGATCCATCAACTGCTGAAGACATTGCCCAGTCCTATAGTAAATAACCCATTTTAGGGGAGCCTCAAAAGAGAAATATTTATATAGATTTTATTAATTAATGTGCGAGTTGCCATCTATTTCAAGGAAAATTTTAATCTTCTATATTTTTGTTGATTGCAATTAGTTGCTTATAAGATTTAATTTACACGCTAATGAAAAATATTGCGGAGCATTTTAATGATGGTATTGATGTAAATGCTAGGTTAAAATTTAAATGGGTATTATAAATGAATTTATTTTCTTTCAAGTTATCTTGACTGAAACGAACAAATAATTTTTAACTATAAAACATTAGATTTCCTTGGCACGGAAAATAATTTGGAATAGTTAAATAGGTATTTATATTTTTTTTAATTTTATGAAGTTGCAGAAATAGTTTTCTGCAATTTATTTCTTTTAAGTTTGCAACAGAGAATGAAAAAGTCACGGAACCAAAAATCAAAAATGACAACAGAGAGTTGGATTGAATTCTCGTTCTATCAAACTCTTTGTAACCAAGCATTCATGTTCAAATCAAAATTTTCATGATGACTGATATGATGTGACTTGCCATATATCGGAGATTGGGAGCCCAGAGACCGTGCACTCCATCGAATTCACATCGCTGTGTGTAAGTTGTATTAAAACATGTACCGAGTTTTAGCATAACTTTCAAATTTTGCACTTTCACTTGATATTCGATTAGGATACATAATTTCTGAAATTCATTTCTATTCATTCAACATTTTGTTAACAAATCAAAATCGCTATTTTCGTTTCATTCCGAAGTATTAGTTTTGAAATATTACATTTCATAATTACTTTTCATTTCTTCATTAGTCAATATTTAATCAGTGCTTTTTTCTTATTTTTTAAAAAGTCTTTGTAATAGTCATAGTATGCGAATAGTGAAGTATTGAACTGCATTTATTTTCTTAAAGAGTGGTTTATTTCAGTACAATCGAATTATATTTTACAAATACGATTCAATGCACAAATACAATGTAATGTACAAATGAAATTATTTTTTATAATTGCATTTTATTTCTTCATTAATAAATACTCAATCAGCGTTTTGTTCTCACTTTTTAAAAATCTTTGTAATGGTCGTGATACTCGAAAATTTTAATTTTTTCAGTACAATTAATTTATTTTTGAATACTGATTTATTTCTGTACATTTGGATTATATTTTACAAATGTGATGCTAGAATTTTTTATTCAGTTAAAACGTGACTAAAAGAATTATTGAAATTCACGTTAAACTTATTCTGTACTCGAGCTTCTGCAATCATTCGATAAGATTTGATCCATTCATCGCACAACAACACTTTATGATTACAAATGGTAATTTTTAACATTTCGTTTGGAGAATTCAGGGATTCTGTGTTTTAGGCTTCCATGCTGTCTACTATTGCTAATAGGAGACCCAATCTCAGAACTGTTAGCTTAGCGTATTGTAATTTTCACATCTTCATTGTTCTTCCGGATAAAAAAATAACAATGCCAATTCTCACTTTCGTTTAACAGCTCGGATATAAGAATCCAAACTTTAAATAAAATGTTACATGACAGATGTGAGCGCATCTAAAAGAAATTTTATAAACAAAATAACTTTAATAAAATAGTGGTAGCGATTTTAGAATTATGCCTATGAACATCTTAATCCCTGTAAAATCATTGGCCATTTGTCTTCGGTTTTAGGCTACCTTCGAGTACCCAATCATTCTTTTAAAGAAGTTAAAACACGGGTTTCGTATTACGTATTATTAAACAAGGAAACACAAACAATGGTAACGTTTTTAATATTTGAATTCGGCAGGCGTAATTAGCAGAAAATTATCTTATATAGTCTACTTAAATCATGATTGATTTGTGGAAATGAGTGCCAGTGCT
Organism: Araneus ventricosus; assembly: GCA_013235015.1. Lineage (NCBI taxonomy): Eukaryota > Metazoa > Arthropoda > Arachnida > Araneae > Araneidae > Araneus > Araneus ventricosus. The sequence continues at coordinate 67,004 of BGPR01004949.1, forward strand.
AGGCATTTCTGCTGAGTCTCAATTGCTGCTTAAACCAAAAACAACAACAACATCGGGAAAACCAACATTCGATATGAAATAAATAGGAAAAAAAAAAAGAGAAACAACTTTATAGAATACAAAAATATCATGAGTGACATGGATTTTGACAAAATTTTACCACAGAAGGGAGTACGTACGGTATTGCGAAACAGATTTATTATGGGGGCGAAAGGGACCATTTTGTAGTTTCATAGGGGAAACTGTATTTAGAATTTTTGAGAGCGAAAAGAACTTCAGAACAAATAAGTGGATTTGGAAGATCCAAAATGCCTATAAAAAGATTTCTAGCCAGCTTTGTGATGTGGATTTCTAACTTTTTGCTTTCTCGTATACGAAGTACACAAAGAGAAAGTATTGTAATCATCAAAAAATTGGAACTCGAGATTTTGACGAATCTACACGTTTTAGACCTCCCTGAGTCCGAAAAACACAATTTTGGAATTATGTCTGTCTGTGTGTCTGTGAACACGATAACTCGAAAACTATTAGAGATACAGGGATGAAATTTAGTATGTGAACTTGACACATAATTTGTAGGTTTCTATGAAATTTTGGACAAAATCCGTGTACGGGAAGTCTGCCTGTCTGTCTATCCGCGGTCATGCGAACACTATAACTCAATAACTTGAATAGCTAGATGGATAAAATTTGGTACACAGTTTTATGATCATGAATGTAGGTCCGTATAAAATTTTGGACCAAATCCGTCAAAGGGTTGACTGTCTGTCGGTCTGTATAATCGCATACTTGTTAAGCATTCGTTTCAAATATTATCTCCATGCGCATGCGTACTGGTAGCAATCTCTGGTTGCAAGTGGAAGGATTACGTCACTTTATCCTTGAGACGGAGTTTGTGATAGATTCGTTTTATCTCCTGTTTTATTTTCGCTCGCTCAAGCCCTCGCATTAGCGGAGCTTGCTAGAGTGAAAAGCTTAAATATTGGTAAGTTTTAATACATAGGCATCTCTTTGAATATGATTCTTCACCTAAATACATATTTTACAGTCCCTATAATCTGCAATGAAAAACCTTCCGATATTCGTTGCATGCTGGGTTACAGTAGGAAAATTTTCAATTTTTTTTTTTATTCACGCAGGGGGAGGGGAAATGGCACATTTTTGAGCAGTATACGAGAAAGTTTAGGGGAGGCTACTCCTACTGGTTTATTTTCAAGTCAGAGTGTAGCGTACGTAGTTTCCAAGATGTATTACGGAATATATATAATATTCATCGATATATCTTCTGTTAAAATCAATCAATTTTGAAACCTTCAGCACCACTTTCATGAAAAAGATTATACTTAAGAAATTCTGACATGTATAGGAGTAGCAAAAAATTAGCGAGCTATAATTTCTGTCAACTTGGGATTGTATTCCAAGGCACATCAAGAAAAGTAGAGGTCCTGCGGACGAAAGTTCCTCTGTGGCTTGAGATTTATTTTCCTGTATGTTTTTTTAGATTCTAGAGAAAAGGCTCCTTGTGTGCCAACAAGTCTAAAACAAGCTTAACAGCTGGGAGTAAATACTCGAGCAACGGTGGATGGAAGTTTCAAGGGGAGATGATGCAATCACATAAAAATGTGCGAAATACAATAGATAATCACCTGCATAAAGGAAATATCAATCAAACAGAGATATACAGTGTTGAAAGGGAAGAAACTTGATCAATATAAATCCTTCATAAATCCAATTTTTAAAAACGCACAATTTTGAACAAGGAGAAAAGCAAAAAGTGCGGATCAAAATACATAATATAAACAAACATAAAATATTAATAAGGAGAAAGAAAAGGCAAAAATAAAAATATATACAAGCAAACGCACACAGAATTTAAAGCCTAAATAATATCGGAAAAATAGTGTCATTATAACTATGTACAAAATGAGTTAGATGATGGTTTGCTCTCCAGAAAAGTAACGAGATG
>BGPR01004949.1:68979-90645 GCA_013235015.1 Araneus ventricosus
GCTTAACGTCTTGGATTAGCCAGTTGGAGCAGAAGAAACGAAGTTCATTAGGTGACATATTGAAACGTTTTAATTAATTTCTATGCCCTGGGTAATGGAAACTGGGTAATTTTAAAATTAGGTTGAAAATAGTTAGCCTTTAATAGTCTATGAATACAGGGAAAAAATGTGGACTGCGCATTATGGGACAGTTGACGAAAAGGATTTAACTTAGATATGACATTCTCTATATAGACTTTATTATAATAAGATTTCGAGATACTAACTAGAAACAAATAAATTAGTTTTGTTTCTTCTTTGCATGCTAGTCAGCACGTTCATTGGCGTAGGTCACAGTTTGTTCCCGGACAAATGAAGAGAAAACTTGTACAACTCTGCTTTGAAAGAAACTACGATTAATTCGGATTTTAAAGATTATGGGAATTTGGGAACTTCGGTTATTTGAGGCATATAAAGATGGAAGTATGTCGCTGTAAATAAAGAAATTCGATTAAAACTGTAGTTATTAAGAATCTAAGAAGACCATAAAGTCTTCTCTTTAAGCTGAAATTGTAAATAATCAGCAGGAAAATGCTTTGAATGCTTCACCTCTTTTGAAATTGTCAGAGGAGAAGATAAGTAGTCTATCTAAATCTCAAGGAGTGTAGTTTTTTCTACCATTTCAGAGGCAACAAACTGACCCATCACATTACTATATATAGAGTGAATCAGAACTAATGGATTAAATTTTAAAGTTTGTTAGGATACACTAAAAGAAACATTTATTGTATAAATATTAAGAATGTAATGTGAATTTATTGAATAAGAATGAAATGTGTAATATAGATGTGAGCTATTGTACAAGATGATTATAATTAAAGTTGAACTTTCAAAAGGCTGTAAAAAAAAGAATCACTCGTCAGAATGACCTGATATTTCATCGGAGTATATGTAAAGCAATGGGAATTTGTTTTGCAAAAGAAAAAAAAAATAGTTCAAAAGTTGACAGATAGATGGAGCTGTACTCGTGATAAGATGTTAAAAAACGATTGCTTTAAAAAATGTGCTATTTTTAAGATGCTAATTAAAAGACGTGACATGCGCACCGCACATTACACTTGTGATAAAAAGGCTGGGAACATGTAGTTCGTTTATTCTGCGTCTGAAAAGGTAGTCTATCATTGAAGGATCGGGCTCTGCTTGTGAAGCTTTTTTACAAGAATGGTAACTGTGCGGCAATTGCATTGAAGAAATTCCGGACATTAAAGGGTTTAAGAAGCGACTCTGGTCCGATAACTGCATTCGGTCTGAAGAAGATGATTGTTAAATTCGAACAGTCGGGTTCATTTGACGTGAATTGTGGCTGAAGGAGGAAAGCAATTTCTTCTACGTTTCCAGTGGAGGATGTGTCTACAGCATTGCAGGAAGCGTCAAGCAGTGCTTTGGGAACATGCAGTGCACGGGGAATTTCCCGAACTTTAGACATGCCTGTCAGCACGTTCGTGAAATTTTACGAAACATCCTGCAATGCTATCCATTAAAAATTACGCATATTCAGGAGTTGATTCCTGCTGACCTGCCAAAACGAGATGCTTTCGCCAAGGTTCTGTCAGTACTCAGAATTGCAGAATATGGGCAAGAGAGAATCCGTTCCAATTGCAACCATTGCCTCTTCATTCTCAGAAGGTCACTGTGTGGTGCGGGTTTACGGCAGCATCTATCGTTAGCCCTTTCTTTTTCGAGCAGGTCCGTCGACAGTGGCGGACTGGCCAGGTTGCCAGCTTGCCCAATGGCAAGTGGGCCTCTTAAAGATAAGCTGATATGGGCCCCCAGGATCTGTGTATGTGAAAGAGAGAGAAAGGGAATAATTTTTTTTTCTAGAGAAATTCCTGCGTCTTTTCTAAAGCAATCAAAATAGCAAGTAGTTTTATGTTCTTCACAAAACCTTTTCTTTCTCTGCAAGGTCGGGACGCAATGACCACTCATATCACCCTCGGCAAGACGGAAGAGTGACCCCTCTGAGCAGGAAGGATGCCGTCCTTGGAAAATGTCTAAATAACATTCTTTTTTGTTGTTAGTGCTTTTTATAGTAGTAAAACTGACGGAGGAGCGAACAAAGAAAATAGTCTACTTCACTTCGGACCCTCTGAAACTTACAAGTGGAGGAGGGAATCATGTAATTTGACAAAATGACATCCGTGGAAAGGGAACACTCGCCTTTTTCTTGGAGGTGGGGGGCTATGGGGGTGCTTCTTTGGTGTGGGGAGTGGTATTCCTGTTTTCAGTCAACAAAGAGTAAAAAATGCATAGCATGTCTTAGAAAAAGCGAGAGAAAAAAAAAGACTTAGAGAGATGAACTCAAATTTTCCCTATCTTTACACTGTTTTTCCAGTATTAAATACTGACAGCCTTCGGCGAACAGCTGAATATTCATCTTATTAACTATGGATTAAATTATGCCAATCAACTTTAAATTCATCAACTTATTTAATTTTTGGTAAGCTGAAGCCATTAATTGTTACAAAAAAACAAGAAATAAATTAGTTAAAAAATTGAAAAACAGTGGATAGGAAATGTATTAATATTTGAACTAAATTTTGATGTAGTATGTTTCGCATCTGATGAAATTAATGACTTAGGTTTTTACATTTAGCAGATAAAAAAAGGGTAAAAATCTTGAGAGTCAATGAAGTTATTTTTTTTATTGGTCAAGCATAATTCTAATTTAGATTGAAATTATTACACTTTATTAAGTTAATTATAGAGTGAATATTTAACCTAATTAAACACAAAATGAATAATATAATCTCCAGGAAAAACTTTCTTTACGTAACAGGAAAGATGAGTTAAGATCATTGCTAAAAATTAAATCTATCATATTAATATTGTAAATATGTCTAAAAAGTAAATTTATTTGAAGTAATGAGGAAAGAAAAAGCTAGACTAAAAAACTTGTGAACTGGAATGCAATTTATTGCTTCAAAAAGTTTTTATATCGTTAAGATGAAAATATAATTATATATCATGCTTCTTCTTTTATCAGGAGACAAATATCAGATTTATTGATTTGAAGCAATGAAAGTTGACTAACTGTCATTACAACATTCCAAAGTATTGTTAAATATTATGCTTAAAAATATCTTTTAAAAATTGCAAAATTAAGGAAAAAATTGCATAGCAACTAAACTGGCATCATATTGAAAGATAAAAATTTTGAAATTTAATAATATGTAAAAATTATTTTTATGTGATAATATTTTTTGAGTTGTAGTTGAAAAATTCAAAATTCTTGCTTAATTTTTAATTAATTAAAATTTAAAAACTTTCCGAGATGCATATTTCAACACTCTTATAGTATGTTTGTACCAAATTTGGTGGCTCTCGATTCAACGGACTGTAGAACATCAACAGACAGACAACAACATACACATACATTCTCTTTTATTATTTATTGACATTTGCATGCAAAAGCATAATCAGAAGTAAAACTTAGATATAACACTATGGTACTTCGTGTTAGATTTTATTGCTTAAAAAAATAAAATGCAGCTATAACTTATAATTTTCTAGTTTTCAACTGTCTTGTTTGAAATTGATTTAGTACAAAAGTTTAGTTCTTTATATGTAAAGAGGAATTGTTCGTCTTTTATAAAAATCTGCTGTTTTTGCCCAAACTTTATGAAATTTTTCACATGTGCTCTTCAAAACAAAAGGAGAATCACTGTAAACTTTTCAAAGTCCTGCAATTAATTAAAATTTCAGTTGTTAAAAATTGGGCAAGCTTTTGGTGTTTTTCCCGTGATATCTTTCAAAACTCATTTCAGAAGCATATTTTTTTCATTATTTTAGAAATTCAAAAAATTATTTTTGTAATGATATAAATTTAATGACAAATTACGAAAATATTATTACTACAAATCACTAAACTAATAATCATTAAAAGAATTTCTTTCCCTCACTCTTACAAAAAAAATACCCTACTAATGGACAACAATTCTCCTTCACGCTTTGTCGTTAAAACCGTATAAGAAAAATTTAACCTAAAGAATTTAAAATCAAATATTTTTCATAATATTTTCGTTATTTTACTCGGGAAATTGATTTTAACTCTTTAGGTGAGAAATTTATTGTTATTAGACTTGGTGTGTATCTAAAAGTAATATGCTATGCTGTTATCAATTCCTTGCTTTAGTTTGAACTCATTTAATCCAGCTTTGTAGATCGAACTATTAGAATTTAATTTTAGGGTAGGGTGGACTTTGAAGAACGAAGTCAAAATAAAAATCATCACTCAGAGTTTATCTTCCATTCCTACATTAGAAGGTACTAAAATCAAATGCAAATTTGTAGGATGTCCAAAATTAAATTTCTGAATTCAAAGTCTTGTCAGTCTCATCTGGGTCAAAATATATTGGAAAGCCAGACAATGATCTCGTCGCAGAGAAAAGTGCTCCTTCTCTGTGGAGCTTGCAAACCTTTTTGCCAAGATTAAATATTAGTATATCCATACACTCATTCTTTTATCAAAGGGATTTGTAAACAACTTGTGTGAGAGATTATAATCCCAATGCTAAGAATAACCGCTTAATAACTAATAAATACTAATCATCCATGAGTCTTTCTCTTCATTAGAATTTAGTTGGAATAATTTCATTATTTAGATTTAGTTCAGCTGAGAGTCCCGATTATGGTTAAGTTGGGTTTTTATATTGTGCCAACCATTATACTTGTTTTTACCTTTCCTGTTCTTAATAGCCCTGCATCGATTGAAAATATATTAAAAGAACTTTATCTGTAAGGAGTGAAATCCATTTTTGAGATACCAAAGCATATTTGTAATAATATTAGTATTCGTAATGAATGATATAATGATATTAGTAAATTCTGTTTTTCAAATCTAAAGATAAAGAACAGATTTAGAAGTTCATTTTCTGAAGAGAACTTGGAATTCTCTGTATATTGCTATCTATTGGAAAGGAATTGTTAGATGATTTGGATGCAGAAGTAACTATTGACATATCATTTAGTAAAGTCAACAGCTAACTAGATATCTAGTAAACTCAAGCGCTTACTGAGTTCTGTACTTTTGAGTTGTTAATCTTTTAAAGTAAGAAGTATTCCTTAAATTTGTTGAACTTGGTACATGGTTAGCTCTATAATTTCAGTTTGGTTAAAAGATTCTCAAAATAACAGTACAGTTCCAAAATTACAGTAAGCTATACACCCACCAAAAATTATTTAAAATTCAATCATAAATTTGTTTTTGTATTTGGTAATTCTTATTTTAACTAATATGTAATAATACATCTATACTTTAATTAGTAATTTGACTAGCGAAGCGAGGTCCTGTTTTCACTGGACCGTTCGAGCGAAAACAGTTTGTTTGTCAGTAATTTACTGAGTTGTCTAATATGGTCTGTTTGTTTGTAATTTGTTTTGTCACGATCAAACGCGATGTTAGATTTTCTTTGAATTTGACATGAATGCTCTTGTCATGAAATGATTGTCATTGTTGACATGAAAACGACTGTTTTTTTTTTTTAATTTTTTATTCCGTTTCAAGATGGTGGACGCTTAAATGGTTGCGTTTCATGTAATGTTGTGTTTTTCCAACGATTGTCGCCAAACGAAACTCCGTTCATAATGCATCCAAAGATACCTCTAATAATAACAAATTACATTTAATTGCGATTTTGTTAATATTGATAAAAGCAGACATTTAATTGTACTTTAATTAATAATGATAAAAGCAGAGACTTGCGCAAATAATTTGAATTTGGAAAATAAATGGCTAAACTTTTAAAGACTGAAATGAAGGGCAGATTTTTTTGGGGGGAGGCGAGGTCTACTGTTCTCAGAACTACTAGTATATATAATAGCTTTTTAGATAATAACAATATGTAATAATTTATATAGTATAACATGTCCATTTATTGATTATATTTATTATAAATAAACTTTTAAAAAATTATATATAGAAAAAATATCATTTTTGATATGAGTGGGCCCCCATTGACTACTGGCAACCGCTATTTTCAGACCCAGTCCGCCACTGTCCGTCGATGTGCTCTCAATGCAATGAAACTTTATCTACTTATATATGATATTCTGTTTATTAAAAAGGTGGTAAATTGTTGAAACAATGGTGATTAGTTTACGCATAAACTGCAATCGGCATTAATGTTTTACATAATTTGAATTATGAATTATTTGAAGGTGCAATTTCGCCTAGTCTAGTAAAAATATGGTTTAGTCGAAGATGCTACTCTGCTCTTCATCAGAAATTCAGAGGCATCCATTGAAGAGGATCGCGACCAAATATCAAATCATATGCTTTGAGACGATTGTAATTCCATTGGCTGATGTTATCAGTGGCGGCTGGACAATGATGGTCAACATTTCGACCACATCTGTTCATTGACAAAAAGTGGATAATATTTCTTTGTTTGCTCGAAGATACTAAGAAACCTTTCGTTTTAAGCTAGCAAAGTTTTAAGAGATTTGAATTCAAAAATATGTTTGGAAATTCTTTTGAGGACCCTCTGTTGTACAATGTATTCAACTAAAAAAGCAATAAAAAATTATACACGTTAGATGCGAATTGTGCTATTTATTTTGAAGTTTTATAGTGCAATACAGAATTGTATATAATTACAATAAATAATCTAATTAATTGTGCTATAATAATTCTACTTAAAGTTTTGTATACTCTTTGTTTATTAAAATTACTTCCTTCTTTGTACAAATTATTGTTAACTATTGAAGAATTTAGATTATGATTTTTATTACTTACTTTATTAAAATTAATAACTGTATATTTGTTAAAGATATATTATTAATTGAAATTATTTGAAACGTTATCTTTTTCACCTAAATTTTTTTGTTCTAATTAGAATTCGTGGATAAATCTAATTTTTATCGCTGTCCCTTCAGCTTCAAACTATGCAATGTATTTTCATAAATTCATGAGAGATTTCGATTCCACTATTTAAAATGCACAACAATTTATGCCTTTTAAACCAATATGACTACTTCTAACAAAGATTTAGCTTTCTGTTCGACATTTTGACGTCTCGGATTGAAAGCTAAGGTCATAGCTTCTGTATATCCCCATCAGAAGCAGTATTAAAGCCCTTCCCTCCTTCCTGAAGGGGGACAACTTAACCCCCTTTTCTTAGAGGTTCTTATCCCTACGGAAATAATAACACCATCCCTTGCTTTTCTGTAGTGTGGTAAGGTCAGTTCAGGGCCATTTCTCTGGCCCTGGGTCAGTGGGTCATGGTCAGTAAACATTTGACCCTCGTTCACTTTTATTCATTTATTTCTTGAATTTGTATGCGCCTACTGGCTGTGGCCGCTTTTTTGACTTTGACCTGGGTATGGACGCTATATATCTCTTTTGTTGTTGTTTTTCAAGGTCATATGTCCAGACGGTGAAGCATCTCCGACTGACCAAGGAATGGAGTGATGATATTTAAGAACTCGCTCCGAATTGGAGGCTCTGGCAGGGAATTTATTAACAATAAAAATATTCGAGAAATATAAGAAAAAATAAAACTAGAGTCAAGTAATCTTAATTTCCCCTACTGTGGGAGCTATTAAAGATATTTTTATTAGTATATTTTCACCAAAATTAATGTCTTGTAAATTGACGCTTTGATATCGAAATTGGAATTTCAGATCTACAATTCTGATCGATATATGCTAATTGTAATCCTTCCATCTTTATGTGTTGCCCACATTTGTAGATGGATTTTGTAGTGCCCACATTCCTAGATGGATTTTGTAGTGCCCACATTCCTAGATGGATTTTGTAGTACCCACATTCCTATAAGAATTTCATCCAAATTAGACAGAAATATGGAATTTTGGCGTTATGTCGTCAATATGCCGAATTTCATTCGTCTGGCTTGCAACGTTTTTCGTTACGTCGTTCATAGACAGATCGACAGACAGACGTAATTCAAAATTAACCGTAAATAACTATTTTTTCAGATAGAAAGATATTTAACACACGTGTGACATAAAGGGTAATTTGGGAAATTTGAACTGTGGTCAGGTGACGACACCTGAGCTAGTACACCCTCTGCAAACTTCCGAACCACACCAGCAGAAGAATGCTTGACACCCTACATATGATTTAAAGTGCAACAGGCCCCATACGCGACGGATCTTCAGTGTGATTGGATTTAGAATCTGGGACCCTCCTGCCACGAAGTCGAGACCTTCCCACTAGGCCACTGCGTCCCCCTGAACACTCTGGTAATCGCTACCAGGGTACTTACCCGGGCTACCCTAGTGACACCACTGAAATGATCGGAGAGTAGATAAGATCTTGGACTCCGTTTCCACAAGCTAAGTTAATGATGATGACAAGGGGGGCGAAAAAATTATATTATGACCCGGGTGCCACTTACCCTCGTCACGACACTGCGGGGCCCCGTTGGGAGCAATCGGTCCAATGGGCTGAAGGCTGGCCCTGTCTGCAATCCCGTTCTGTGCGCAAATTAAAAGAACATAAACAACGGGGATAAATAATTTGGCATAAAACGCTATTGCACATAACAGCCAAAGTCAACCTCAAAAGGGAAGAAATAATTTGGAAAAATTCACCAAACAAATGATAAATGAACCAACTTGGTACTATCTTTCCATCTTCCACGCCATTTGGCGATTTCTACTGGGGTAAGGATTTTTATCCCTGCCCCTGATCATACGATTCCCTTCGAAACAAGGAAGGTCAGATGGTTGCGCTCAGGGGGCAGTCTTCCCATCCCTCACTTTTCCTTTATTTATTTTCTGAATGTAGCAATGCATACCTTTCCTTGCTGGGATTGTACTCTTTGTCGTTCCAAGGTCATACGGCAAAATTGAAAAACACCTCGAACTGACCACAACTACGAAGAATTAACTGCTAGGATAGTAGAACCCATGATAAGTGTGCCGACTTCACAGTTCGGGTGCGTTGATATTACTATAGGGATCGCACAAAGTTGTAGCGACTAAGAAAATAAATTGTTATAAATAGGTTATCGTTACAGACAGTTTGAGGATTTGCGCATACCATGTTTATGTGCGTGTGTGTTATATACTGATATAAAATTTTATATTTAAACTTTTTTTTAAGAACTGCATGATGAAAATTTCATTTGAAAACTTTTTCAGCGTCGACATTTACGGCACTTTTAAATCGTTTAATACACTTTTTTCTACAGCATCTTCATTTCTTTTGCTTTATTTATTTATTTTTTTTTTTGAAAAAAAGTAACTTTTGTCGACTGAAAAATCCCATATTTTTTATCAACATTCACTTGCTTTAGTTCCTGATCGATTTCCGAAATTATTTGTAGTTTTTCTTCAAATGCGTCATCCTAGATTCACAATGCTAACACATCAAAAGTGAATTTCAAGGAACAAGTGTTTAAGCCGAAGCGCTAAATGGGAATGAATAGGTTAGGGCCCACCAAGAGTCAGAGGCAACAAACATATGTGCATATTTCAAACATTACTCACCACCAAAAATCCCTGGCATACCAGCCTCCGGTTTCTATCCCCTTTTCCCGATTTCTCTGTTATCCGACATTATTGACCATAGGTGAGGAAATTTGGAGAGGTTTGTGCCAGCTCAAATGCTGTCCTTGTCATCTGATCACAGTTCGAAATTACGAAGTCCGTCCTAAAATGGGCCTTGAGTATCTTTTAATTAACTTAATTAGTTTAATTAATTAATTTAATACAACTAGACTGAACTTGCTTTTTTCAATAAATTAGGAAAAACAATACCTAAATCATAAAATTACTTACTTTTATATATTTTTTTACTTGAAGAATAACGGTTTTTAGTTAGGAAATGTTAATTACACAAAAAGAAGTATTAATTAAGAATTTGAAACTAAACAATAATGAAAATTCAATTATTTTCCTGTATTTTCTGGAGTTACATATATACAGATTTATGCAAATTCTGTTTAAAAAAATATTATCCACTTTAGAATTTCAAATGTATGAAAGAAAGCATTTTATATGCTTTAACCTGTATCGACGAATTCATAATTACGTTTAAAAAAAAGATTTAATTGAGTTTTAAGAGTACTAATTAATTCGAAAATACTCTTTCTCTCAAAATTGACTTGAATGGTAAAATAAATATTTTTCTATTGCATGCTCAAGATTCTGAAAGAAATTATGTCAAATGCTCATAATTTTAAAAAAATAATAATAATAATGTGTGGATGGAATCTCGAATCCCTGTCATTATATTATTAACATTCAATGAACTTGAACAGAATTCTGTTCGCTTTCATTAGATTCCATTTCATTCATAATTTTACTAGTTTTTAAAAATCAGTACTAAATCTACTGAATTTGATTTGATTTCTCTTTATTGTTTGAAATTAGCTGTATCTAATAAAATTTGATTATATCCCTGTAAGAAAATTAAAGAAAGTGACATTTCCCACTTGAATTGAAATATAAACAAACTACCGTTGGAATATGTTCATCTCTTTTGTTATAATGCTTTTAACATAACTAAAATTCACAGTGTCTCTATTTTCAATGGGTACATTTTTAATCTTTTCAAGATTAATACGCAACAGTCTGAGTTTGACTGCAGTTTTGACAGAGATGCATTATTATATGCATCATAATTTATTTACAAGAAAAGATATTAGCTCCTATGTTGTGAGGTTTCAACACGATTTCATTCTTCTGCTGTTTCATTGAGGTGTTCAAAATCTTTTTCAGAACAGCGATAAAATCATATATCATCATCATCTGATTCTCACATCCATTAAAACAAACAGAATTATTTAAAAGCAAGCTATTAAAAAATATCACCGCGAAAGCTCCAATAATTGTTCACAGTTGTCTAAAGGATACGCATGAAGCCAACTGTTTCGAACATATACGTAGTAGCGAATGAACGAAATACTTGTCAGCTGTTACATGCAGATTGCATGCGTCCTCCCATTTCACACAGTTTACAAATGCTCCGGAATATACATAGCTTAGAACGTTCTTAAGAGTTACCGTATCTATTTCTATTATATGAATAGCATTCGGTAATTTTTCGATCGTGTTGTTCGACAGTATTGCGCTCAAAGTAGGCGATCTGGCACCAATTATTTCCTTATGTACTTTAAACACTTCTCCGTGGGCTCTAATTTTCATATTTGCACCCTTGGAACCATTTTGATGCAAATGTTTCAATTCGTTACGGAAACTGAATTAATTCCTGAATGCAAAAGCAAATGTCCACATCCGTCATGACTATGTCTTAAATCATAGGTTCGTGAAAATTCACATCGATAATTGATTTCTCCATGACGAGACAAAATCTCTCTATTCTTCTGGATATCCTCCTTTTTCATAATGTGAATGCGATGCACGTTTCCTTGTGTGCCCGATTCATATTTGCGTGTTTTCTAAGAAGTGTGGATGTCGCCATTTACATCCAAAAACTGCATCTGCCATCTATACAGCGAGTTTGGTTTGTTAATGATGTGAAAACTAGGATGCCATGAGTTTGCTCCGCTCTCCAAACAACCAAGACCGACATCGTTGATGCTCATGTCCCTCGGAGTGTTTTCACTTTCATCTTTCTCTTCGGAAAATGATTTCATTTTCTTCCCTTGATAAATGTTATTTTAAAAACAATAATTCTTAGATGAAGACCAAATTACCAAGTCTGTAGAAACTGAAAGACTCTTAAGTCGAAAACTCTGAACTGGTTTTCCTTGAAGACTTATTTGCAGAATCAGTTTTACATGTGTTGTAGATAAATATGAGACAACAGATTTTCTGATAACGGATAGAGACAGCAACCGGAAGTCCAAACTTAAATTTTCACTGAAAGTTTTATCCCTTGGCGTCTGCCTTTTACATCCGATTTCCTCTGGCATTTCTTACCCGTTGAATACTTTGCAGTAGACGGAGTAATAAACTTCAGACGGACCGCCGTCCAGCATTCGGAGGAGAGTGCAGAAGAGATAATCCTCCCCTGAGTAAAGACAAGTCCACAACATAATTTTCCACTCGACGTTTCCGGTAGTCTGGAATCTGGGACTCAAACACCGGCTGGATAGCTCGGACAAATTTGTTATTTGCATAATCCAGGTGAGCTCATGTTTCTCGCCTCGTCTGACAAACATACAGTCATTTTTCCTATACATTGCTTGTTTAAGATTCCGATTATTTCAGAAGGTTTTTCAGTTGATTTTACTGCGAGAAGTCACAGAGAATGAATTTGAAGGAAATGAACAATCGTAAGTGACAAAAATATCCCCCTCCTCTATGCTGTAAGGGGGAAGTTCAGTCCCCTATAAAGGAAAGAGCAGGGAAAGAAAATGAATGGGGAGGTCGTGTAGAATTTCGGGAGAGAAGGGGAGGGGAATAGACATCATAGTATGGGGGGGGGAAGATCGTTGGTCACGGGCAGATACAGAAACGCCGATATGGTCGTTGGAAGTAATAAATGTCAAAATGACACAGAAGCCATAAACGACTACAGGAGTATGGAGAACAGTTGGGCAGTACCCACAGACCTCCCGCCGGGCGAAAGAGTCGCAAATGACTTGTCCCATACAATTGCTTGGCACTTTCCCCTCGAATCGGACAGGAAATTGGACGTCTTTGAGCACGTGGCAACCAACTGGGGTTAGGCCCGGTGCACACCAGCCGATTTGTGTCGTTGAAAGCCATTAGCGACAACCCTCCGGAATCGTAGTACGACTTGAGATAAATTGAAAGCAATGGGGTGGTGCACATGTAGACTGAGCGACGGAAAAGCAATAAAACAACAATGGTAATGGGCTCGTTTCCTAGAATTCTCCACAGGCGGTGTCCGACCAATTCAGTACTCACACAACGATTCACTCACTCCGAGAAGAAACGACGCGATGGATGTATATAGAAGAAAGCGTGTTGTACTTGCGTACCTAGTATACAAGAAATACATTTAAAAAAAATAGACAATATTGGGTACATCCATTTGTGGATTCTAGATTTAGTAGGGGGTAGTTTTATACATCCTTTTGGAGATTTACGAGAAAACCCTGACAAGTTTTTTAATTATTTCCGGATGAGTGTCCAATCATTTGACGAGCTCGCGGCAAAAATTACTCGTAAGATTCAGAACCAAAATACAAGGATGAGACTTTCTATACCTCCTCTAAAAATGTTAGCTGTAACTATAAAGTAAGCGAAATTCTTATTAAGAATTTAATAGGAATGACAAAACTAAAGATAAAATAACATTTTATGTATATGTAAACATTGTTTATAATTAATAAAAAATAACTATTTAATTTTGATTGTCACAAAACCTCCAATAAAAACTTTCTTATGTTTCATAGCATTTGTGAACCAAATTTGAAGAAAATCTAGTAGCTTGGATTTTTATAACGTACAAAGTATTTAAGCGTTTTACTTTTATTTTATTCTTATTCTTCTAGTAATTTTTAAATTTTGCTTTCAAGATAAATGTGTGCAAATCAACAAAAAATTCAGGCAATTATATCAAGAAACAATTTTGTAAATTATTGTTTTTAAAAGCGCTTAGTCGATACAAAAAAATTAATTAAAAATATATTAAATAATTGTATTTAAACATCGGTTCTAATTAATAAAGAAATAACTATTTAATTTTGATTGTCACAAAACCTTGAATAAAATCTATAATCTCAGTATGCTTCATAGCATTTGGGAGAAAGATTTTACGAAAATTTATTTAGTAGTTAGGATTTTTACAACGTGCAAACTTAAAGTAAAAATCTATGCAAATAAAAATTAAACTCACACAGAAATATTTGCTACGCTATAGAAAACAAAACTACTCAATATGTTTTCTTCGCATTTTTCCCAAGTATACAATGGAACATAAGGAGGGAATTAGTAAAAGTCCCGAGAAAATTAAACATCTAATTTTTTATAAATTAAAATCTATGATTCCATGCCGTAATACCTAATAATACCTATTGTAACTGCACGAATTGTCGTAAGTGTGTACAGCCCAGTTGACCCCTGATGAAGTGTTGAAGTTTGCTTAGGAGAGTGCCGGATCATAGTCTTCTGACCACGGTTTCAGAATTAACGGAATCCGTTCAAAATACAAAAATTGTTACTTCAAAAGAGGATGTTAGTGTTAGGCTCTACGAATTCTCATTAAAAAATGTTAATGAAGTAAAGAAAAGTATAAATACGTAACCGAGAATTAATACAAAAAAAATGTGAAAATACGTCTGAAACAGACATATTTCTTTTCAGGTGATATCCAAGAAATTTTTACAAAAGTTAGCAGTTAACTTATTACAGTATTTTAAAAATCTTAATTTAAGGTCACTTTCTTATTTCTTACAATAAGAAAACATGATTTTAGGATATATCCGTTGCAGTGAATTGTCATTAGTCGCGTTATTGATGGATAACAGGCCAAGCAAAACTATCAAGATAAATTCGGATACCAAGTTGTGATTTCCCAAAGATTGAACTTTTGATGAATTTGAGATTCTTTCATCATATATACTGAATAAGATAATAAAATAGATAAAAAGTAAATACATATTTAATTTACTGACAAAATAATTTAATTAATAATGCATTAGTTCTTTACTACATTTAAACATATTAAAATAATGGTTTTCAAATGATAGAATAAAAAAACTTTTGCAGCGAAGAAACACGTGAGAAAAGGACATATAAAATACATTAAAGCATCATAAATCCATATAAAAAAATTCACAAAGATTGATTTTAATGTACAGAAGAAGTTACAATTTACATTACAACCATTTTTTATTATTTCAATAATTGTCATTATTGCGAATTAGTGTCTTACAAAAAAATTACAGAGATCAGAGCTTCTGAAAATACCCATCGTCATCCTACTAAAGACTTGAAAGACGATATTAAGGTCACGAAATTGTTGCTCATTGACTTAAATCAAATTCTTCATTTTTTTTTTTTCGCCTTAGTGATTTAAAAATTGTATCTGCACAAAAGATGAAAAAAAATTTTGTTATAGCAATTTTTCTCTTACAATCTTTGAAAAAAATAAAAGTTATTTTTATTTATAATTCTCATTTCTTAATTTATTATTGTTTTGTTATCGTAACATTTTATTTTGTGGTAAAAATGAGGTCGCGAAAAAATTTTTGACTTCCAAAAAGGTAGCGAGAGGAATAAGTTTATGAAGCCCTAACTTAGATATTAAAATGTATCTCATACCATTATAAAAACGAATAATTATCATCAAAACAGCATCTATAAATCAAGTGATTGTCAAGTCAATCTATCTTTGTGAGTTATTACACAAATAATATCAATTCTCATCTGTTTCCTCAATGCTTTAAGAAATAAAATTTCAATCAGACATTTTTAAAATAGAAAAAGAACATCATTAGAAATTTTATAACTTCAAATGCGGACCTCGCACAGTGACAACTCATGTTTATACTGTAGAAGGCTACATTATCTTATGCATAATTAAATAATTTTGAATATAATCATAACATTTTTAAAGTAATTTAAATACTTGCAAAGGACTTATTTCTTAACGGCAACATTCTCTATTTTGTAAGAAAAAGATAAATAGTTATACTGAACTATCTTTAATATATTTAAATGTACCTATATAGAACAAAACAAATTAAATAATTCTGTCGTTCGCAGCAGGCACAGTTCTATGGACACTCAATACAGTTAGTTTATACAGAAAAAATCACAGTTCTAAGTATTGTCAACTCGAATAGACGCTTAATGCAGATATTGAGAGGAGAAATAAGACAAAATAAAAATGCAGTGAAGTAATAAGACAAAATTTAAAAAAAAAAAACTTATTTCACAAATAAGGAAGAAAATAAATTTTTAAGAAATTTGCAATAGAAAAGCATGAACAATTTTATAAAAAAAAATATGTATGTAATTTTCTATCACATTTTCGACAAACCGATTCCTCCCATATTGATTAAATTAATATAACATTATATTATGTGAAGTAAATATTGAGAGGAAAAACAAATAAATTAAATTAAGAATCTGGCTAATAACCATAAAAATAATAGTAATATAAAAATAATTCTAATAGACAAATATAAGCGAACTTATCTTATTTCGATTGCTTAAATTATTCTGCTTTAAAAAAAAGTTGACAAATTAAAACTAATATATTATACAAATGCATTGAAGTAGAAAAAATAAAACAGCAAGATGAATCTGAAAAAGAAATGAAAATTAAATTTAAAATAAATTTTGTAATTGATTATTTCGTATTTTCGACTTTTTCGACTGAATTGAGTTATTTTGATTTTTAAATTTTCCTTTAGTCAAATTTGTTAGATATATGTGTATAAAGGATATATATGCTCCTATCGTGTGTGGTTCAGATACGACTTCATTCTTCTGTTGCGTCATTGAGGTGCTCACATCCAGCGGAACAAATGGAATTATTTGCATTCAGAAGCTTGAAAGATGTCACAGAAAATCGTAATTCCTTATCCTCAAAAAGCCGTGAATGAACCTTTAATTGTTCGCAGTTTTCTAAGGATACGCACAAAGCCAGTTTCCTCGAGCATACACGACGTAGAGAAGGTACGAAATACTTTTCAGCTACTGAATACAGATCGCAGGCATCCTCCCATTCCATACAGTTTTCAAATTTTCCGGAGTATAAATAGTCCAGAAAGTTATTTAAAGTTTCCAAACGCATTCCTTCTATATCAATAACATTCGATAATTTCTCGATCATGTTAGTTGAAAACATGCGATGGAAAACAGGCGATCTGGCACAAATTATTTCTTTATACACATTAAGCACTTCTCCGTCGATTCTAATTTTCAAATTTGTACCTTTGGAACAGCTCTGAGACAAATCTTTTAAGTCTTCACGAAGAGTGGACTGAATCCTGCGCGGAAAAAAAGTCCACTTCTGACTGACATAACATTCATCCCTGTCTCCTGACAACTCGCAACGTAAGTGAATTTCTCCATGACGAGACAAAATCTCTCTTTTCTTCTGTACATCCTCCTTTTTCATAATGTGAATGCGATGTCCTACTCTTTGCGCGCCCGATTCATACTTTCGTGCTTCAGAGGAAGCATAGATGTCATAATTTACATCCAAAAAATGCATCTGGCACCTAAACAGAGAGTTTGGTTCGTTCAAATGAAAAACAATTGGATACCACGTATTTGCTCCGCTGTCCAAACAACCAATGGAAACATAGTTGGTGGTTCTCATGTCCCTTGGAGTGTTATCACTTTCATCTTTCTCTTCAAGAACACATTCCTTTTTCTTACCTATATAAAGTCTATTTTCACAATAATAATTCTCAGATGAAGACCCTAGTTCCAATTCGGTAGAAACAAAGAGGCTCTTAGACCGCAAGCTTTCAAATGATTTTCTTTGAAGACAAATTTGTAGAATCAGTTTTACAGGTGCGGTTGAGAGATACGCTCCAATTTTTCTTCTTATATCAGGCACAGACAGCAGCCGGAAGTCGAAAGCAGAACCTTCTCTGAAAGCTTTATCCTTTGAACGCTGCCTTTTGCATCTTATGTCCTCTGGCCTTTCTGGCCCGATGAATACTTTGCAGTTGACAGAGTAATGAACTTCAGATGGCCCACCGTCCAGCAATCGGAGCAAAGTGCAGAACAGATAATCCTCCCCAGTAAAAAGTCCAGTCCACAAGCTAATTTTCCAGTGGACTTTTTCTGTCGTCTCGAATCTGGGACTCGAGCACTCGCTGAACAGATCAGACAAAGTTGCAATGCGCATAATCCAGGTGAGCTCATGTTTCTTCCCTCGCCTGATAAACATAGAATCCTTTTTCTTATCCATTGCTTCTTTAAGATTCCGATTACTTCAGAAGGTTTTTCCGTTGTTTTTACAGCGAGAAGTCACAAAGAGTGAATTTGAAGGAAATTATCAGTCGACGTTTTGATCTCTTTCGTATAGGACGAAAAAAAAAATCCCTTTCAGGGAAAAAATATGTCCACCGTAACGGAAAAAATAGGGAAAGAAAATGAATGGCGAGGTCATTTAGAATGGGGGGAAGGGAGAAGAGTGCCCTGACTCTGGCCCTGCATAGTATAGGGGTCCTGGACCATAGAGGAGGAATATACCCGTATATTCCTCCCCTATGTCTTGGACCGGCTAAAGAAACCCCGCAGACTACAAAGGTAACTAGAATTAAAATTTGAAAGCATTTCCCACTTCAAAGAATTTTTTCCCTCATTTTAGTTAACGAAAATTTGTGAACGGTTAACATCAACAGAAAGATTTTTCTTCAGTTTAGTTCTAAACGTACCGCGATAGATCAAATGACGACTTCCCGATCGCAGTTTTAATCTATCATCTAAATGTCCATTGGTTTTGTATTAAAGTACTTAAGTTGAATTTTTGCAACGACTATTTGTTTTTCGTTTATTGTTAGCAAATTTTCTGTTAGGTAGTTATGCATTGAATTATATAACTCATTGACAATCGGAAAAAACGATTCGGGGAATCATAACTTCGTATTTATTGAAAAACTACTTTAATGCAATTCATTTGAAAACAAAGCAATTTTATTTGTATTTCAAATACAGCTCCGGAAACAGTAAAATGCATAACAGGAACACAATGAGTTAGGGACTAATATTTCTGTTTTATTCTATGAGCCGATTATCTTTAAAATAATTACCACTAAAATTTATTCCATAAACGCCACTTTTCCATTGCTAAATACTGAAACGCAAAACCTTCTTATCTCCGCATTGAACTAGCAATGTACTTTAAGCCTTTCAAGGGCCATATTTTTTTTCGAGTAGTGGCATAATAAAATAACTTTGAGATTGAGATTAATTTAAGAAAAGAAATTCATTTAAGTTATTGGATGATATTAATTTTTTAATAATTAATTTTATTAATTAGTAATTAATTACCAAGTCAAATCACTTCGTTATGGTTTGAGATAAGAAACTGGGGCATTTATGTTTTTGCTTCATCGAAAAATTTGGCGAAAACTTACAAAATTGCTTTTAAAAATTGATGAATTTGGCTGGAAGTATACTTCGCAAGGCCTTAGAAAGGGTTAATCTGAAAAGATTGATGATTGATTTTTGAGAAAACAGCTCCTGAGATGCTATGAACTATTGAACAACACGCTCTTGCGCATATAATGTTTTTTTTTTTTTTTTAGATTAAATGATTGTGCAGAAAAAAAACTGCAAAAGAAAATTTCTCGTTGAATTCTAAAAAAGATATACAGTAATAAGTGAAGAAGTAAAAACTATTCTTAAGTTCATTTTACTTAAAGATTAGCCATTTTCCTTTATTCAGATTTTCTTTTATTATTATTATTCATTGTTTATTGAGACATTTCATTTCAAAGAACTTTCTTCCTCACAAATCAATATTCCTCTCAAATTCTAAAACTAATTTGTTAAATTACGACCAAGTAGTGGTTGCCTGAAATTGGAATTCCAGCAATCGTTTGAACATAAATGATTACTATTATTTTTTTTTTTACCACAATTATGTTCTAAAGTGCTAATAATTGATTATTTCACCAGGATTATGTTCTGTATAATAATGAGAGCGAACTCATAAACATGTCTTATTAGAAGGAATGATAACCAATTATCATTTTTTAAAAAAATCGAGTATTATAAGAAATGGATTCCAGAACAAATGCAATATGAATCCTTCAGTAATCGACATTAATCATTAAAAATTATGCTAATTATATTATGATGAAACATAATAAACAAACACGTAAAATTGCGATAAACTGATGCAAGAAAAAAATAGATACTACAAATCGATGAAACACGTGTTGATTTGTATCCAATAAGCCTAGAAAATTCGATAGGCTTAGTAGAATTTAGGGATTAGTTAGTATGGAATACATATTTCCCGCTCATTTTAGTTTAACTAACATCCCGTTTTGAAGCAACAGGAGGGATATTTTGGGATGGACCTCATTATTTTGAGTCGCGGTCAGATGACGAGGACGACACCTGAGCTGGTACTCCCTCTCTAACCTTCCCCCCCCCCCCCGCTGATGTCCTGTGTCCCCCCCCCCCCCTGACGCATGGAGTAGGCTGCAATACGTCTAATATACGTTCTTTGATGGAATCGGGTTTCGAACCCTCTGGCTTCCAGGTCGATACCTTACCACTACGCCACCGCAGCTTTATTTCCCGTTTGGATAAGACAGTGAGGTTTTATAATTTCAACTATTATAACTTCTGATAAGATAGTAGGTGTGTTAGGGTTGTGGGTGTAAAACATTCTTTTAAATACTAAGGAAAAAATATCTAATCTATATAATTACAGAATAGATATTTTTTCTTTTCTATAGTATAGAAAATATTAGAATATTTTGAAACATATTATTATATATAAATAGAAATATCTAATAAATATTTATATTAGATATAAATATCTATGCTATTTCAAATACCAAGGAAAAAATATTGCATTTTCGAAAAGCCTGATGAATCCACAAACACTAAGGAGTTCTATTTTAAAACAATTTTTTTAAACGCCAAGAATTCAACTCAAAGAGTTTATTCTACTAATCAGGCAATTTTTTTTCTTTTATAACAGTTTATTTGTATGCATATTTTATTAATAAATACAAAGAAAGGGAGAAAATAATTCTATAAACAAAATAAATAAAATTTGATGAATGTTCATTAAACATAACCGAAATGTTTCGCTGAAAATGGATTTGTTCTACCACTTCTAGTAAAAATATATGAATTTAGTGGAAACTTATTTGATTAATAAATGTGTAATAAATTTAGGCCTACAAAATTACAAAAGAAAAAAAAAAGAATGTAATTTTTATAATTTTGAGTCGGTCCTGTCTGCAATCCCGTTCTGTGAGCGTATTTACCGAAGAGAATCAACGGGGATGAATAATTTGACGTAAAACGCTGGCACACACAGTTAGTTAGTTAATCACGTCATGTAGGTAAACACAGCCAAAGTGAAACTCAGAACGGAAGAAATATTTCGGAAAATTCACCAAACAAGTGATTAATATACCAACATAGGATCTTTCCATTTTCCACGCCATTTGGCGATTTCATGTTCAGGAGACTGGGGTAAGGACTTTTAACCCTGCCCCCTGATCATATGATTCTCTTCAAAAGAAGGGAGTCAGATGTTTAACCCGGGGCAGTCTTCCCTTCCCTCACATTTTCTTTATAATTTTTTGAATGAAGAAGTGCACAACTTTCCTGGCTGGGATTGTACTCTTTCTTTGTTGTTCCAAGGCGGGGCTGTTCCAAGGTCATATGACCAAAATGTAAAAGCAATTCGAACTCCCCACAACTGCGAAGGCATGGAGCAGATAGTAAAACCTTCGAAAATAGAGGCGACTTCCTAGTTCAGTGTGTTGATTTGACTATAGGAGTGGCAGAAAATACGCTTTCTACAGTAAAACCGCTCAGTAGCGGTATTGCAGGGACCTAGAAAATATATTCTTAAGGACACGATTACTGTTATAGGCAGTTGGATTTACGTATATCATGTCTATACTTATGTGCTGTATTAATATGCTAACATATTTTATTGGGCTTAGTGATTGATCTTACAAATAATCGCTGTTTTAAAATAGTATTTTATAAACTTATAAAATATACGATTTTATATACTGATATAAAATTTTCGCTGTTTTAAAACTGTATTTTATAAAC
>BGPR01004949.1:90867-102223 GCA_013235015.1 Araneus ventricosus
AAAAAATTTTCTCCATAAATTATTAATTATTTTTAAAGAATGACATGAAATTTAATTTAATATTGCGGTGCTTCAGTTTCATTTATATAGATAAGTACTCGACGCAATTCCAGTAGCGCTTTTATTTTTAATTAAAATAAAAGAAAATAAATGTTCCACACAAGATCTGTTAAGATCTCGCTGTTTCTCAAAATATTAGAGATTTTTACCAAACGATTTTTAAAAACAGCATAAATCTAATTTATTTCATAAGTTATTAATAACACAGGTCTGCAACCAAAAAACTGCATAAGATTTTTTGACTGTTTCTTATAGATTTTTACTTGGTGAAACTGGGAAAAATATTTAAAAAATTCCATCATGTCAGGTCTTCTTGCAACTCATTTTTTTTTAGTTTAATTAAGCGTAAAATTTCTCTTTTTTTTTTACCTGAAATATGGTATCATATTCTTGAGTCAAAAAACCATATCCAATAATTATTTTATATATTAATTTCGTATTTCTAAGAGTGACACCCACTTTCAAGTTTGGATGATATCCGGAGTGATTCTGAGGATAGAGACACGTTACCTCACCAGGACGAATCTGGCTCAGATTTTTCTGTTGATGAGGGACCCCAACCATTTTCTCAGAACGACCTTAATGATCTAGTTAGAGATTTAGGACTTTCTAAAGATGAAGTCGAATTGCTCGGGTCAAGGTTGAAAATAAAAATCTGCTGGCACCTGGAACTTCATTCTCCTGGTGCAGGCACCGAGAGAAGGAATTCACTCAGTTTTTCTCCAAAGAGGGAAATCTCGTTTTTTGTAATGATGTTCAAGAGCTAAAGAAGTGTTTTGACATAGAATATGATCCATCTGAGTGGCGTCTATTCGTAGATTCGTCTAAAACAAGCCTCAAAGTAGTCTTGCTGCATAGTGGTAATTCATTTGCATCGCTTCCTTTAGGACACTCGGTGCATTTGGAAGAAAACTATAATGATTTGTATGATTCTTGGAAAAAATCAACTATTAAGAACATCATTGGGTGGTTTGTGGAGACTTCAAAATACTAACCATGTTGTTGGGCCAGCAGACAGGTTACACAAAATATCCGTGCTTCTTATGCTTGTGGGACAGTCATGCCAGTAACCTCCATTGGATAGAACTGACTGGTCACTTAGAGGTGCCTTAACACCCGGCGGAAAAAAGTTCATAAATACAACCTTGGTTCCACCTGAAAAGGTTTTATTACCACCTCTTCATATCAAATTAGGGCTTATGAAGCAGTTTATTAAATCACTGCCTAAATATGGGGAATGCTTCAGGTATCTATGTTCCAAGTTCCCAAAACTGTCAGAAGCCAAGTTGAAAGAGAGAGTTTTTACTGCATATACATACGAAAACTGTTATCCGATTCCCTTTTTTCAGAAACAATGAGGGACAAAGAAAAAGAAGCGTGGGATTCTTTTAAGGATGTAGTGCACAGGTTTTTAGAGAATACTAAAGACCCTCTTTACGAAACCAATGTACAACGCATGTTGACAGCGTATGAAGCTCAAGGATGCAAGACGAGATTAAAAGTTCATTTCCTACTCTCCCATGTAGTGAAGGGCAGGGTGAAAGATTTCACCAGGATGCCCGTGATATCGAGAGACGATACCAAGGAAGATGGGACGTCAACTGCTAGCTGATTATTGTTGATGCTCAGGTGGGAAACAGAAGATTTTAAGCGAAAGAGTGTTCGGAAGAGCGTCAAAGAGAAGAAGAAAAGGTTTCACAGACAAAAAGAGTAAACGTGTAGTGTTAAATATATCATGAAAGAATAGTTTTTTGTTTCCTTTTTTCCAATTTTAAGAAAAATTATGCATAGTTAATTGTAATAATATATTTTTTTCATCGCAGTTGTGCTTTTTTAATGTAAACTCCCCGTGTTTTGCAAAAAAAGACTGTACGTGATGGAGGGAAATGGAGGTCATTTTTGGATTCAACACCCTAAAAAACATAAAATTTACCAAAAATATCCCATGCAGCTGAAAAAAAAAATTTTTTTTGCAGACCTGTGTAATTTTTCTCATTAATTCTCACTGCTTAGAACTAGATTTTCGTAGTCACAATATCCTAAATGATTTCTTCTGTTAACTATTGCACGTAATATATAATGTCTGTATAAATAGTTGCAGTTGAGTCTTCTTTCTTGAGCAGGAATTCCGGTTCTTAATGTTCTATGGTTGTTTCTTTTATGTTTCGTATATTTTCTCAACACAAATAACAACTAGACTATACAAATTTTTGCATTACAAATATATACAAAGAAAGCACATCTACTTAAAAATAATTCACAAAAGGTTTTTCCAAATTACGTCTTAAAATATCGACAGGAATCACTTTCGTAGCGCAACGTGCCATCATCAGATCTAAGATAATTTCTTTTTTTAATTCACAATTGGTGAAGCAGCTCTTCCGCCCATACTCCAAGAAAAGCCGCAGACGTTAACAATTAAAAGTTAGTAATTCCGTTTGAAAGCATTTTCAAAAATTAATTAAAATTAAACAGAATGTTGCATGAAAATGAAATTGGTGACATTGAAAAGCTAATTTTTTGAACTTTAAGTTGATGCAAAAAAAATGGTTTTTACATTATAATATGCCCCAAACTTATTGCGGGAAAACTTTAAGAGTTAGGGTAATTTTAATTAATCGAAATTCTAATAAAAATTTTGGAAAGTCCTTTCTTTGTGAGCATCTACTGCCAAGAAACAACCTCATGCCAAATTCAAGTTTTTAGTCCCAATGGTGTAGATTTGGCGATGAGTCAGTGAGTGACTTTCTCTTTTATATATATAGATTAAGTATACAATTTTATATACTATTATAAAATTTTATATTTTAACTTTTTTAAGAACTCCATAAAGTCAATTTCATTTGTAGAACTTTGTCAGTATCGTCGTTTACGGCACCGTCTTCGTTTCGTTTCGTAAATCGTCTTCGTTTGCTGTGCACTTTACTTTTTTTCTACAGCACTTTCATGTCTTTTATTTTAAATTTTTTAAAATAAAAGTTATCTTCAACTGAAAAATCCCATATTTTTTTTATCACCATCCACTTTCTGTAGTTGCTGATTGATATCCGAAATTATTTGTAGCTTTTCTTCAAATGCTTCATGCTAGATTCACGGTGCCAACACATCAAAAGCGAATTTCAAGGAACAAGTGGTCAAGCCGAAGCGCTAAATGCGAATGAATAGGTTAGGGACCACCAGGGGTCAGAGGCAACAAACATATGTGCATATTTCGAACATTACTCCCCACCGAAAATCCCTGCTGTACCAGCCTCCGGTATCTATCCCTTCTCCCGGTTTCTCTCTTACCTAACATTCTTTACCAAAGGAGTGGAAATTTAGAGAGGTTTGTGCCAGCTCAAATGCTGTCCTTGTCATTTGTCCACAGTTCGAAATTACGAAGTTCGTCCTAAAATAAGCCTCTAGTGTCTTCAAAAACAGGACATTAATACAACTAGACTAAACTTGCTTTTTTCAATAAATTTGGGAAAAGCAATACATAAGTCATAAAATTATCTACTTTTCTGTATTTTTTTACATGAAAAAAAAATGCAGCATGTGCCTCTTCAAGTTCACAGTTCGTAGAATGCTACGAAATCTGCATTAGTTTAGTGTTTCATAATTGAACCTAAATGTACCCTCTTACAAGTTAAGTTAAATGATGTCATACCTGCCCTCCCTATGTCTGCAGTATGTGGCTCTTCAAGCTGACAGTTCGTAGAATGCTGCTTAATTGTATGTTTATTAAACAGAAAGAAATGCTAATTAAAAATTTTGAACTAAACAATAATGATAATTTAATTATTTTCTGTTGTTATATATATATACAGATTTATGCAAGTTTTGATGAAAATTATTATTCACTGTAGGATTTTAAATGCATGAAAGGAAGTATTTTATATGCTTTATTCTGTCTCGGCGAATTCATAATTAAGCTTGAAAAAAGACGTTTTTTAGTTTTACAAGTACTGATTAACTCTAAAAAAAAAATAATGTTTCTCATGAAATTGACTTGAATTGTAAAATAAATATTTTTCTGTTGCATCCGCAACGTTCTAAAAAAATTATGTCAAATGCTTGTAGTTTTTTTTAAAAAAAAGTAATGTGTGAATGGAATCGGAACCCTGTCATCGTAATCATAACATCCAGAGAAACGGAAGAAAATCCCGTTCACTTTCATTCACAGTTTTCCTACTTTTTCAAAACCAAAACTAAATCTGCTTTATTTAATTTGTTCTCTCTTTATTGTTTGAAATTAGTAGTATCGAATTAAATGCGACTATGACCCTCTATGAAAATTTAAGGAAGTGAAATTTCTCATTTGAATTGAGATATAAACAAACGAACTGCAGTTGAAATAAGTTAAACTCTTTTGTTTTAAAGCCTTTAACATAACTATAAATCACAGTGTCTCTATTGTCAATGTTTCTTATAAAAAATTGTTTTGAAGACTAATACGTCTGAGACGGAGTCCATTTCTGACAGCTACATATTATTATCTGGGTCTTAATTTATTTGCTAAAATATATGTATAATAATGAGAGCCAATTGATAAACGTATCTAATAAGAAGGAATGATAACAAGTTTCTTTTTTCGAATGGAGTATTATAGGAAATGGATTCCATAACTAATGTAAAATGAAACTTTCAGTAATCAACTTATAGTTTTTAAAATGGCTCTAATTATATTATGAAGAAACATAAGAAAGAAGGAAAGTAAAATTACGATAACATAATGCAAGAAAAATTAGACAGTATAAAAAGATGAAATAAAACATGTGTTGATTTGTGTCCGATAGGCCTAGAAAATTCGGTAGGTTTACTGGAACTTAATAAATGATTGGGCTTGAAATTTTTGGTGATTAGTTAGTGTTGAATGCTTACTTTGTGTTCAGATAAGATAGTGAGGTTTGACAATTTCTACTATTCTAAGTGCTGATAAGATAGTAGGTGTGTTAGGGTTATTGGTGTAAAGCATTCTTTCAAATACCAGGAAAAATATATCCATTCTATGCAAATAAAGAATATATATTTTTTCTATTCTGTAATATAGAAAATTTTAGATTATTATACATGTTGTTATATATAATCAAATATATTTTTCTATTAGATACAAATATCCATTCTATTTCAAATACCAAGGAAATAATATCTATTTTCGAAAAGCTTTATGAATGCACCTACACGAAAGAATTCTATTTCAAAACAACTTTTTAAAAGCCAACAATTCAGCTGAAGGAAGTTATTCTACTAATCATGCAATTATTTTTTCATTTCATAATAGTTTATTTGTTTGCATATTTTATTAATAAATACAAAGCAAAGGCAAATATAATTGTCAATAAACAAAATAATTAAAATTTTATCAAAGTTCATTGAGCATAATAGAAATGTTTCGCTAAAAATGGATGTGTCATATTACTTCTGGTGCATATATATGAATTTACTAAAAACTTATTTGATCGATAAATGTTAGACGATTAGACTTACAAAAGAAAATAAAAATCGTTCTTCCTCTTGATGAATTAATCGGATAGCCTGCGATCGAGAATATTTTTTAAAGAAATCATACATTTCAAAAAGATATTAAAAAGAAAGAGTTAGAGTGAGTGAGAAAAAATCTCTTTGCAAGAAATGTGAATATTTAAAATCGGCAGAGTGCCATATTGTTTACTTCCAGATGCGTACAAGTCATTAACTATCAATTAATGAGCTGTGATAGTCGATTGTGTGACTGAGGAAAATAAGTCCTCTAGATGCATTATTAAATGGTAAATGAAATTTAAGTTGACAGAAAAAATACTAATCAAAGATTTGAACTATACCAGTAGTTCCCAACCTTTTTGGTTGTACGGACCACCTGCTGTGTGAAAAATATTTTGAGGCCCACTAACTAAATATACGAGTAAAAAAATACATGCACATATATTTATATATCGATATATACAGGGTGTCCGCACTTATCGTGGTCCAATAGCTAATTTCCAAACCGTTAGAGATAGACATATAGTTCCAATTGGAAAAATGCTTTAATTGAAGGGAAGAATTATAATATATGTTTTTTTGAGTGAAAAGGTTACGAAATGTAACTTTTTATGGTCCCGGTCCTATCAATCATACTTAGTAAAATATTTTTGACACTTTAACATTTTAAATGAAAAAAGGCCCATGCTTTTGCGACTAAAACTGACCGAGTTATGCAGCTTTGAATATCGCTGACTTAGATCACTTTACACCATTTCAATAGCCGTCTTGCAGACGATTCAACAAACAGTGCGCAGCAATTGCTCGACGAGGCCGCTGATTGGTAAAAATCATGAAATTCGAAGCTTCATAACTCGCTCAGTTTTAGTCGCTGAAAAAAAAGTTAGAATTCGTAATTTTTTCAGGAATATATTTATTCACTCAAAAACATATAATTCTTCCCTTCATTTAAAGCATTTTTCCAATTGGAACTATATGTCTATCTGTGACGGTTTAGAAATTAGCTATTGGACCACGATAAGTGTGGACACCCTGTATATTAGATGCCCTTATATGCTAGTAATTAGTAAAGCTTATTGTACTGTTTTATAAAGCAAGAAACAAGTGAAAACTCTTGAAGCTCCCCTGACTTCGACTCTTGACTAGCCCACAAATGGGCCGCGGCCCATGGGTTGGGAACCGCTGAACTATGCAATAATACACGAAGATTTCATTAATATGTAAACTAATCCAAGAAAAATTCTCTCAGATTCATATAACACACTCTAAAATACCAATAACTTTAATTTCTAGATAAACAAATTTTCTATTTTTCAGTCCGCTTTGCGAAATATTCTTGCCGATAGCTATAAATTCTAGAAAACCAACATGAATCACTGACTGAAAACCTCTTGTCAATGACCAACAGATTATTGATTAAGGATTAATGGTTTGTAAGCATATGCTGCTGTAAGCAAGTGCCACAACACCGTCAGAAATGATTATGTCTATGCCCACACAGTGCCATATGTTGTTATGCCGTCTTAGCTCCAAAACTGTAGGTTTGTAGTAAATTTTGGACGAAATCTGCCGGCAATCAGTTCGTCCGCGTGTAAGTAACCACAATAACTCAAACACGCTACGAGACATATGGGTCAGATTTTACATGCGACTTTATCACTAAAACTGTCAATGTGTATGAAATTTTTCAACAACTGTCTCAAATGTTTTCTATTCATATATATGGGAATACGAAAACCCGAAAAGCCCTACAAGCTAGTTAAATTAAATTTCTTAAGTGGTTTACACCAAAATTGTAGATTTGTGTTAAATTTTGGACCCAATCTGTCAAGGGAAGAGACTAACTTATATACGTGATTCCTTGCTAGAACTGTATGCTTGATTTCTTCATGTTCTTGGTTTCCAATCAATCATCCATCACATATAGCAAGCAAGTAGAATGGGCCGGAAGACATTTTACCAATCGGGTAAGGCACCAATCTGGAGCCGCCCCACTAACGTTTTTTTATTTCCTTTTGTTTTCAATTCTGTAATGTCTGCAATCTAAATGTCAAACAAACTTTCACTCAGAAATATGCATGTTTTACTTACAAATATGAGTTAATAACATTATGGTGAGAATTTTTAAACTTCCCAAAATTCTAAGATTATATAGTGGTCTTTTTGAAACTACAATAGTACATGCAACATATTTTTAAAATATATGACTTTATTTCTCTATTAAACATTTTTTTACCCCTTCACACTCCCGCTCTGGCGCCACCTCGGACTTTGGCGCCACGGGCAGTTGCCCGGGCCTCCCCCAGCAGCACAAAGATATTGTATAATATTGAACAATATTCGCAATATTTTATAATATTGTGCAATATCATATAATATTATATAATATCGAACAATATTATACAATATCGTGCAACATGTTGTGCTACCTGGGTCGGGCAGCCTCTGGAAGCAAGGAAGCTGATTTTTATTTCAGAACTTTACAACTAAACTGTACATTATGTCTAATTTTGGACGCAGTTTATTTTAAGAAAGTCCGAAGTGCACACTCGATTTTATCCACTAAACTACGAAACTAAACACCAAATGTGCCATATTTTATAAAGATACTAGAAAGTGCAGGAGGGGAGATTTCGCCTGGTTGGTTTTCCTATGCAAATATGCATTTGGAGTTTCAGAAAAATACTTTCGCTTGTCGATGAAGTTCGGAAATATTTTTCCACTTCCGGAAACAAGCTGAAAAAGTTTAAATATTCCAGTTCAGAAGAGATTCAATTTTTTCAGGACAAAACGGCAGATTTGAGATGCATTTCCAGAAGACTGTTTTAATCAACTTTGAGACGTCTCATATGCTTAATGTAAAATAAAGCTTTATAATATAAAACACTGTTTATGCGTAAAATTCATCCTCTTTCAGGCAATTATTATTTATAATTGGCTCTTAGATACAAATAAAAAGTTAATAGAAAAAATACCAAATGTTTAATTCTCATGAACATTCATTTATCTCTAAATCGGAGAATTCCGATTACCACGGAAGAACTGTCGTTTACTCCGGACTGGTACACGAAGGCCAAAAGACGACAAGATGGTGTTGGAGTGATTCGGAAATCGTGAGATGTGTGTGTCGGGTCATCTGCTGTCTTCAGCATCTGGCCACGGTCCAAAATGACAAAGAACTGCCTGAAGTAGCCTTCGAGTACGTTAAAAAACGGTACATTAATACAACTAAACCAATTTTACCTTTTTCAATAAATTTGGAAAAGCAATATTTAATTCGTAAAATTATTCACCTTTCTTCAATTTTTTACTGAAAGAATTCAAGTTCTTTTAAAGAGACATTAATGCGATTTTAAAATTGTCGACTGAAAATAATGAAAATTTAATTATTTTCATGTATTTTCTGCAATCATTCACTTAGATTTGAGAAATTTTTGTTCAAAAATATTATCCACTGCAGGGTTTTTAAGTGCATGATAGGAAGTATTTTATATCGGAAAATTCATAATTATGTTAAACAAAGGGTATTTAAAAATACACTGCATAACACTAAAATGAAAATTCGCATACTCTCGAAATTGAGATTCATAATGAAACTCGTTTTCTTCTGTTTCATTCTAGAAATTTTAAATGAAATTTTGCCAAATGATAATAATTTCAAAATTAATCGGTAGCGGAATAATTATGTTAAACAAAGGGTATTTAAAAATACTGCATAACACTAAAACGAAAATTCGCATATTCTCGAAATTGAGATGCAAAATGAAACTCGTTTTCTTCTGTTTCATTCTAGAAATTTTGCCAAATGATAATAATTATAAAATTAGTCTGTAACGGAATCCAATCCCCCTTCATTGTGTAAATAAGATTTAATCAGAATCCTGTTTACTTTCAGTGGATTTCATTTTATTTTCTTCGGACTTTTTCTAGCATTTGAAAATATATACTAAATCTACTTTGGTTTCATTGTTGTTTGAAAATAGTTGTATCGAATAAAATGTATGTCCCTGTATTAAAATTAAAGAAAGTGAGGTTCCTCACTTGAAATAAAATAAAAATAAACACACCGCAGTTGGAATGAGTTCATTTCACTCGTTTTGAAGCTTTTAACATGAGTATGAATAGCAATGTTCCTACTTTCAATGTTTTTTTTTTAAAAAAAAAGATTGGATCTGAGATGGACTGCAGTTTTATCATCTATCATTATTTGCATTATAATTTAGTAGCTAGAGCTTTCAAAATTGATCTCCATACATATAAAGGGAAAGCAGTGGCGTGGTGGTAAATCTCAGCTTCGGAATTGCAGGGTACCTGCTACTATTCCCGATCCTTTCAAATATCCGCATCGTGTCTGGGCCTTGCGATAATCTAATCTGACATGCAGAGTAAAACGTCGTCTGATCACGGTTAGAAATTATCCGCCCCAAATTAGTCCTGGTGCTGCTCCAAAAGGAGACGCTAAAATCACACCGCTAGCATGTAGATATATGTACATTATAAAATTCGACGATAAAAAAAAACAATAAAAGGGTTCAAATTCCTCATCGAACACTGTTTTGGAGTTGGATGCGTCAACATTCTATATATAATATTAATACGTGAAGAAAAAAATTGTACCCCTTTTTAAGCACATTGCGCGTACGGAGGAGTGTGAGATTTCGCATAGTTAAAGTTCATATTGAGAAGGAGTGCAGAAAGATAAAATTTATGTATAATATGCATTACTAATACATTGAATTAAATAAAATAAAACATTCATTGTTTACGTTCATACTGAACGTCAAACACATAAAAGTCTCTGGTCAACAGTCGGACAACATTTATTTTTTTAACCGCCCGTTGTTTTGTTTTTTTTTTCAATAAAAAATACGAAGCACATGTGTTCTTTCTTTCATTTTTTGTATTAATTTTTTATTTAAATTTTATATAGTTTGAAAAAGATAGGCAAATTAACTGTGTATCCTTGGCGAAACCTGGCCAGTATATCAATGAAAAAACCCCAAGGAAATGTCAAAAAAACGCGTCATTGTTTTTTAAATATGACTTAGCCAAGCTATACCTCATTTTTCCTATCGTTCGTATTTTTCAAATAATTCGAAAAGTAATGCATAATGACTTATCTGTACACGCTCGCAGCTGACGTAATAGAACAAAATTCAAAAAAAAAAAAAATTATATGCAATGATTACAGAACCAGAGGTATACTCTTTGACAAAAGAACCTCAATAACGTTCAAACTTAAAAATGTAATGAATTATGGTCGAATTTCGACCGCTGGGCGACCTCTAGTACACTATATGCCCAAAAGTATCCGGACACTTGCAGATTTTCACATTTTTTAGAATTTCTCCGGAATTGTTTAACCGACTGCCTTTAAACTTCGGACATCTAAAGAATAGACAATAACTCATATTTTACATTGAAGATTCGGTCCTGAGGGCAATTAGGGGGCCATCTCCAAACTGATGAAGACAAAAATGTTTCTGGCCCACCCCGCTTCACAGAATACTGATAACAAGATGAAACTTTCAGAAATGGTAATGTTTAATGTGCATAATATTTACAGGAATTTTTGCAAACTCAGCGCAAATATTTGGGAAGATATAAAGGTTTTCTTAAAAAATCTCAAAATTTCTCACCTGTTTTTTGCTTATAAGATGCAGAGTTTTCTGTTATATTATTCGAAACTTACAGAAAAGATGACAATATGTTAGAGAAGTATTTGTGTAAAACTTTGGAAAAGAATTGTTGAATATTACAGGACTTATAAGCAATTTTAGTAAATAGTGTTTTACTGCGCATGCGCGAAACATAGTGTAACTTTTCTTTCACA
>BGPR01004950.1:0-91300 GCA_013235015.1 Araneus ventricosus
CGGGAGTGGACGACGAAATGCAAAGAACGACGTTGATGCACAAAACTATTTAATCAAGTTTAAATGTTATAAGTACATAGACTTGAGAATATTTTTATCCCGAGCAACGCCGAGAATACCAGCTAGTGAGCACATATGCCTCAGGGATCAACTCTTCAAGCTCATCCATTGCCACAGGATTGTTCCGGAAAACCGTATCCATTAATGTGCAGCACAAGCAAACGTCACACTTCTAACACCATATTAGATTTGGGTGTGCATGCAAGATGATAATGAAGACAACATTAAGTGCAGACAGCAATTTAATAGACAAATTTAAACGTAGAAATTCTGGATATATTAGTAACGACGACATCATTGAAGAGATACAGAGTCAGCTACGGTTGTTCTAGTAAGTGTTGTGTTGCTCGAAGCAATGACTCTATTCACAAGAAAGGCAAAAGCCTTTTAGGTGCAGTGTGGTAGGGTGCCATTTTGTACAAATGAAGAAATGTGTAGTCGCTGTTCTAACTCTTGTAATGTAGCAACAAATTGTTCGAAAATAGCAACGTTCCTATTCTTTTTCAACTGCTGAACTGCTTCAGAGCACTCTTTGAAGGAATTTGCCTACGACTATGCAGCTCCATACAGCTCCACCTGTCAGTAAGAATTGTCACTCATTTTTATACGTCTGCATCAGACTTTTACGACCTTTAAAATGATCAAGTCACTGGTTTTATTTTTCTCTCGATCTCCGTTGACGAATTATTTAATTTTAAAATGAGGGAAAACGTTGTGTAATCTTTTCATAATGTTAAATGAGGAAAACCTTTGTGTACACATACTAGCGACTATAGTTAGAGTCGTTCGAGTCCTAAATAGCAAATAAAGCGCGCGAACAAAAGGAAAAAAAAAACATTCTAAGATCTGTTCTTTGTGGCAATCCGTAAAGGTTGAAACTTTTTTCGAACGCGAATTTTACAGAATTCCCTTGTTTTAATAATATACGATAAATTATAGATAAATCTGTAAGTCTATTAGTATTAACCAAATTACAATTAAATATCTCGCTATCACCAAATTGAATAAAATGTTTTAATTATGTGATATTCGCCATTGATGTGGTAAGCATTGAAACCCTTAACACCACCGCTGTCTTAAAAGAGAACCAAAAATTAAAATCCTTAATACATACGTCGCTTTTATTAACTTCAAGGAACGTTAATAACAAATTCGAAGAAAATCGAACAACCTATTTTGCGGTGACTGCGTAACAAACAAATTTACAGTCAAACAGACGAAATGCCGAACGGTCCTGTTGATACAAGACATCACTTCACTTAATAATAATATATATAAAAAAGTATAATAGAATCACCATTAAAAAAATTTTTTAAAACTTTTAATACAATTCTAAAATCGCACATTTTCCGGATAATATTTTACGAAGATTCTGTTGGAAAACATCGAAATAAGAAAACCGTGAAATAACAGATAGAACATGTCAGAGAAATAGTTGTTTCTGGATTCTTTTTACTGACGGCTATTTTGTTGTTGCCTGTTGAGAATGTTTATTTGCATTAATCATCACCCAAATTTCTTTAAAGTGACTTTCTTCAGAGGAAATGCAAGAGAAGAATGCTTAGAGAACAGTCTCAATTTTTTCAAACGCTTTCAATTCTGCTTGAAGCTTTTATAACCAGAGTGGACCAATCCAAAATTTTCGCAAAACTGTCCTAGACATCGTTATGAAATTGAAATATTTTGTGTTTGGAAACCATAGCGGATCAAAAAACTTAAATAATTCATTTCTAAGTATGCTAAGTATATTTGTTGACATGATATGTATATTTGTTGAATGGAATGTAAATATACTGTTTAGAGGACAATATATGAACTGAATGTACGGATGAAGATTATTGAATTTCTGTTTTGGAATAGCGATAAACGCTGCTTGAAATATTTACTGAAACTGACAATTTATGAAAGCGCCCATGAAATGACATTTCCAACTATACTAAGTACATGTATTAACATGCTGAAAAAGAATCTACCACTATTTCTATAGAACAATTTTCTTTATAAACTTTTTATTTTGTCTCCAAATTATAGTTGGTAGTTCGTACTTCTTATTCTTTTATTGAAAGCTTGAATTTACATATTCGAGCTGGGAATTACAAATGATTTATTTGTCATAATGGTGGTGCTGTTGGTATTGCTTGACCTCAGTGTTCTCAACCTTCGCATCTTCCTATAAATGGCATTACAAAATCAATTACAGAGAAAAATCGGAAGTGCCATATTATTATTATTAAATCATAATATGTATTGTATACAATTAGAAAAAAATTTAGAGGATAAAAAAGAAGAAAGGAGAGTGAGATAATATAAGGGATTTTGGATTTACTTTAGAGTAATCGCCATTAGTTTCGCTCAGGTTTAGTTTAATATAGTTAAATTAAAGTCCCGTTTTGAAGCAACACGAGTCAAATTATGGGACGAACATCAGTTAGATGACGAGGACGACACCTGAGCTGCAATCCCCTCTGCAAACTTCAGCGCCACACCAGTGGGAGTTCGATTGGCCCCCTACGTTTTATTTAACTTGCAACGGGCTTAATGCACGATGGAATCCTCTAAAACCCAAAGTCTAGAACTCACCCCTCGGCCACCACGGCCAGTTTCGCTCAGGAGTCAAGCTAGTGTATTTCGGCAGTTCGCCTTGGAAGGGTTAGTTGCTATTATTCTGATTGTCTTGGGGTTATTTTGACTGCATTCTGCAGTTTCTCGGAATGACGAATTGTCGTTTATCTCTAGTTTTTCGAAGAAATTCTTGAAGTGTTTTTTGTGGTAGTCTTTGGCTGACTTTTGTTGTATATCTTTCTGGATGTCCTTCTTTCTTAAAAACGATGGCGTGTTTCCTATTCGGCGCGCAGTTTTGTTTTGTAGGATTTCTAATTCTTTACCAAGAGTCTTAGCTGCAGTGCCCCATATAGGTGAAGAGTAGCTGTTAAGAGGACGTAACATAGTTTTGTAAATTAGAAGTTAAGTGGTTTACGAGCTCTGGGAGTCGCATCCAGTTAATGGGAGATAATTTTGCTTTAGCACATTTGTAGTTTCTCTTGAATTTATTTCGTCGTAAAACTCCTAAAAGTGACCAAGTTTAAAAAATGTTCAATTAAAGTTAACGTCTTCTCGCTGTTTTAAAATGCATTCTCTGTAACAAGAAAAATCGGGCATACCAATGTATAGTCATTATAAAATGTTGCACATATTAATTACACGATTTTTTCTTTTACAAAAGATAAAGTTTTCTTGTTTCAAAATGTCGACTCCTTTTTTCCTTTTCAGTTGACTTGTCACTTTTAGTAGCACACAGACTTATTCATGTCTTGTGCAACTTTGTAATTATTTACAGAAAATTGTTATTTTAAAATATCTTGTTCGAAACGTCATGATAAAACTAAACTATGGCGAATAAAGCACAATACAAGACTTTACAGAACGAAATTCTAATGCTCGGTGAAATGAAATACCAAGTGTTCGGTAGAATTTCTCGAATTAACCCCCTTCCTCCTAAGACTGACCCCTTCCTCCTGAACTCCTAAGTCTGCATGTTTGTACAGAACAATTTATGGCGTTAAGAATTTCGGATGGTTCTCTATCGACCCCACCCAAAAAGTAAACTCGATTACCAACTTCAAGATTTCGATTTTTGTCACTCTACAGACGAAAACTGTACGACTATGGGGTTCCTAGTTTAAACACTTATCATAAACACGATTCGATTAAATATTTGGGCAGTAAAACAGGAAAATTGTGTTGTAACGATGTAAATATCGTGTATGAAAGTCAAAGAACAAGTGATAAGGTTTGGATATCCTCAATTAATTATTTTAACAAGAGACAAAATGTCTTTACTCTGTTCTAAATTAAATGGGTTCATCCCCAGATACAAAATTTCCTTAGCTATCATTTACTATAGTTGTTTTATGAAAGTAGTTTAAAATTAAGGTTAGGGAACTTTGTTGCCCAAATGTTTCCTAGATTGAATCGCAGTTTACCGAATTGGACCATTTAAATTAATGGTGTTATCTTAAACTGCTTTGAGATTTTTATCACCGCTAGTATTGTTCATTGGAATTGGAAAAAGACAATGCAAAAGAAAAAATAACCCTTTAAACTATAATGCTGTCTCTAACACGAGCATCGAATTACAGAATATTTGCTATTTAAATCCTATTAATTTTAAATAAAAAAATAGTCGAGGTACCCTTTAATGTCTCGAGTATCCTTTACCTTCTTAAATGGATTGAAAAAAAAATAAATATCCCAAATAGGGTGGTGGCTTCTAATTAGGAGGTTAAATAAATCGTAGCTCAAGGGCTTGAGGCCATCAAATGTTCTATCAAAAAGTTCAAAAACTCAAGTCATATATTATTTATATCTTTCGTTGGGCAACAAAGGTAGAAGACAAAGTGATGCAGTGCAGAAAATGCCATACTTGGCTTCATGCATTGTGTGCTGATGTGAATTTCAGAATCAAAATATTTTTGCTTTTAGCTTAAAGAAATTTGTGGTCTAATCTTAATAACCGACTTCCTTGATTAAATTGACGACATATTTTTTATGCTGATTTTTTTCCAATTTAAGATGTGCTTCATAAATTGTTAATTGCTCTGTTCTGAAGATAAATGAACCACACACAAAGGAAATTATACTACTGGTTTTTCATTATGATTACTTTTCCACAACTGTTCGTTGAAAAAAGTCCGGTTGGTCCGAATTCATGTAGGAAAACTGTGTATTGAAAGAATTGCCCGAGTATCCTGCAGGCCGTATTAAATCATTTATATTTTCTTAATGGATGGTCACTCAATTAATTAATATGCTCTAGGAGACAGCAGAACACTTGTTTAAAATTGCCGATCAATTTTATGCTAATTTTCCCCCTGTGTGACAGTCGCAACTGATGGTGAAAAACGTGCGAATCATGCAACCGGAACACTACCCTTTCTTTCTTTTCCCAAGTGGGATGAAGATTTGGACTGAAGATGCGACTTAGAAATTCGTTGGCGTGCATGCTGTAGCGTATGAGGATGTTCTTATGACTCGAATATGTTGATAAACTAAATTAGCGGGAGTCTTCTTTCTTCGATTTTCTCGTATTCCAACACAATGCAGCATCTTCTCTTCATGCCTCGCAAGTCTCACGACCACTCCGCGCCAAAACCGGCCCTCAATGAGGAAACTCGGTAAGAATTG
Organism: Araneus ventricosus; assembly: GCA_013235015.1. Taxonomy (NCBI): domain Eukaryota; kingdom Metazoa; phylum Arthropoda; class Arachnida; order Araneae; family Araneidae; genus Araneus; species Araneus ventricosus. The sequence continues at coordinate 5,245 of BGPR01004950.1, forward strand.
GAGCTTAAAGATGGTTATACATAACATGACACCGCCTCCTTTCTCCGTGCCTGGATTCCTTTCGACTCTCCATAAGCGGTTTGAATGTGGGAGCTATCTGAGACCACCAAGCAACTTTACTGAAATGCATGCAAGCGGTGAAATGCATTCCGGTGCGAATCTTGGGAAAAGGGAGAGAGGTGGTAAAGCCCACAACTGGGAGTGTCCGCCCACCCTTACACAATATAACACGTTTCGGTGCTTCTTGGTATAGTGAGAAAAATCGAGCGTGTATTCTGAACGTCTTCTTTTTTACCGTTTGGGTAGAATAGTTGATTCAGATATACAGTTTTAATCCAAATACCAAATTTCATTCATCTAAGTCGATTCGCTTTGGACTTCACGTACACGCTGACCGACTTGGTCCAAAATTTGATATGCATCTACAATATTGATATCAAGGCAATGTAACAAATTGTATCCATCTGGCTATTTGAATTTTTGAAAAATGCAGTTTACATGCACACAGAAGGAAAAACCTCCCTTTGACGGATTTCGTCGACAATTTCGGAGAAACCTACACATTTGGTGTTGAGACCGTGTGGAAGTTTTCATCGACAAATTTAAGTGAATTTATATGTAATCTTGATCAAAGACAGACCCATAGACATACAGTTCCAAGATTATTTTTTTTCTGTTTCCTTAACAGAAGAAATTTATGAAATTCTCGAAATCCAGCGCACTTGGACTGGCGGTACGCTACGTAGAAGATCACGTTTCCACTGCACCGACCGACGTGATGTTAAACCAAATTTATTTTCCATAAAAGATCATTCTTTCATTAACTCTCAAATAAATCTCCTTAATAATTTCTGGCTTTAGACCCCAGGTAACTCTTGAAATTCTGTAGATTTTTTGTTGCACCCTCGTTATTTTTCTTTAAGCTTATTAAGATAAGGTATCCGTGAAAAATTTGGATCAAGTCAAGCCTAAATATTTTAATTCTTTTGTATACTGAATCCTTTTCGATAAAAGCTTTATTGTAGAGATATGCGTAATATTTTTCTGTGCTTAAACATAGTAAATTTGGATTTTTCATGGCTGAAATAAAGACTGAAATTTTCAACCCACTTTTCTGACTTAGCCAAAGCTGAAGTTCCAATTTGAGAAAAATTATACGACGCAGTAGAGCCTATTAGTACAACAAAGTCGTCCGCCAAAGGCCTGGACTTTGATTTCAGTGTCTACTCCAAATTTATTTAATGCCTCATTTGCTATTAAAAGCCAAAGGACTGACCCTGCACAAGACCCTGTGAAACACCAGCATTAAACTTCCATGGTTCCATTTCATTCCTTAAAAGAACACTCCTATTCTGCAGAAAGTTTCCGAATATCCTACAGAGTTGTTTCGGGACGTAATATTTATTTAATAACATTTTTATATCGCTCCATCTAGCACTATTAAACGCGTTTTTAACATCCAGTGAGATCATAGCAACAATTTTATTATTCACTTTCATGTCTTCCACAAATTCAATTGCTTTTCTAAGTGCGTCAATAGTGCTTCTCTTTCTCCGGAAACAAAATTGATTTTCTGAAATTAACTTCTCATTTTCCAAACAATCACCTAAATTCTTGGTAATTAACTTGTCCAGGACCTATCCCCAGCAAGACAGCAAAAAAATGGCCTTGTAAGATGAAGGAAGACTTGTATCTTTGCCTTCTTTAGGAATTAAAGTTACACTGCAAATTTTCCATTTAATTGGAAAAATGCCATTTTCAAAACAGCAGTTCATCACTTTTGCAAATCACCACCTGTCCGCATCGAAAAGTTATTTAATAATTACATTTGTAAGACCATCAATACCTGGAGATTTGTTGTCTTCGAGCGAATCAATAACAGTCTCAATTTCCTCTATTGTAAACTTACATTGATTATTAGCATTGAGACTTGTGTATTCAACTATAACATCGTCCGAAATGTAAGGGTATTTAAGAATCTCATTTCTTGAGTTTTTGTAAGTATTTGTATAAATTCCATTACCTTTATTAATTCTATTTAGATCCAGCTTGTTGCATTCGTTTTGCTTAATGATGTCATATGGAATGCCAAATAAATTCTTTTTAACCATGTTATCCACAATTTCCTGAAACATATCTGTTTTGCAATCAAAATTTCCTTTTTGTAGTTGGCTAATCCTCTTTTGTAAATGAGCCTCCTGGCAGTTCTTTCTTCAAAATCCACAATTGTTTGAAATCGCATTCTCAAGGCTATGACTTTTCTTCTCTTAATTTCAAGATTGAAGTTCCACCAGATTGCATTCTTTCTCTTGTTTTCAGAAATATTTTTCTGATTAATTTCGCATATAAGGTAAAGTCCTTCATAAAATTTATCAATGTAGTCTTAAAGATTTTCACTTGTAACATCAGCTTCTGGGAATGTATTGATAAGTTCCTTGAGGTCTCTTTTGAAATCTAATATTTTCATATCCTGTATCTTCAAAATTTTCCTGCGGTCTGTTATTCCAGTTTTCTGAAAGTTTATTTCTGTGAGTATTAATCTATGGTCGCCTCAATGTTTCTAGATTAAGAACTTTCCATTCCCTAATGTGTTTGTCATCTATGTTCCTTGTGAGTGTAAAATCAATCCAAGATTCGCCTTTTGTGGAACTGTATGTTGGAATACTGTTTGGATCATTAACAACTGTTATATTAAATTTGGCGATAAAGTTCAAAGCATCTTCTCATCTTTTATCCGTTTCCTTTGGACTCCAAACATTTAATTTGGCGTTAAAATCACCCATTATAATAGCTATGTCATTATCGGTGCTGTTTAAAACCGTATCAAGTATATGGATCTTTTCTGTAATGTCTTCAGAAGGAGAACAGTAAATAGTTATAATTAGAAATTCAAAATCCATCCATTGAATCTTGATAGCAATTATATCTCTGTGTATTAATAAAGGGATGTACTTAATATTCTGGTTGCATATAATAATTGCACTCTTGGATTATCCATATTTTGTATTTTATTGAATCTTTTGGAAAACCGACGACTTTGCTTTCAAAATTATTCGTTTCATTAATTAGCATTGTGTCAACATTGTTGTGGCTTCTCTACTATGATTTGTGTTCAAAAAACTAACTCTTAGTTTTTTTTCAGTTCTATTAACCATTATTGGGTTCCTCAAAATAATTTTTTCGGCTTCTCGTAAATTCAATCTCCTTTTTGTAACTTAAAACAGCATTTGTTTCTGGGGTCATGATCTTCTCCGTTTGTGCTTTTGTATTTTTCAATGAGGATAGCAAAATTCATGCAATGTGGATTATTTGGACAATTTTTTACTTCATGTCCTTCTCTGGAACAGCGGGAACAAATTTTGATTTCTCCATCGCAATTTTTTGTCGTGTGTCCATATTTAAATCATTTTAAGCATTGCTTTGGCCTGATAAACTCCTTTACATCTATTCGAGACCATCCACTGTTCAGTTGTTTTCCTTATAATCTTCTGAAAGGTTTTTGGGTCTGTAGAAATAATGACGTTCTTTCCTTTCTCGGTGTTCATAATAAAATCGAGTTTTATCTTTGATTTTTTTAAATCGCCATTTTGAGCTTTTATATTGGCTATTACTTCTTCATTCGTCAGACGCTCTTCAATTCCATACAGAATTATCTTTGGATTTAATCTCTACATTTGTTTAAAAGCTTAATCTTTCTCAAACTTTCGTTAGTGTCGTATTCTCTTTTTAGAATATTAACATCTCTCTTGGTATCACAATGAATCATCAGGTTACCTTTCTCCAATTTTCTAACGTCTTTAAGGCCTTGTTTTAATTTGGTTGGTTTGATTTCCTTCTGCAACTTGGTTTTCGTGTCATTTGGTGTGTCTTCTTTTAAAGGGAAAATGGTCTCACTATGTATTTCTTTTATCGTCTCCGTTGGTATTCGTAATGCTTTGGGTTCTTGAAGAATATCAACATAGGTTCTTACATCCTTGACTACTCTTGACTGCTCTTGTTCTTCAACACGGTCTCTTCTTCTGTTCTCGAGTTCTTCTTTGAGAAAAGAAATTTTTCTATTTAGAAGCGAAATACTCATTGCTTCGGACGTAATGATTCCAAGCAGGTTGTTAAGTCTTTTCGCACTTTTTTCTGGTTACCATTCAAAGGGTAACTTTTGTCCGCAATTTCAAGGATAGTTGCGATCCCCTTTTTTGATAATTCGTCGTTCAGTACAGAAGTATTCACAATCTTTCGGGTCTCCTTAGGACTGACAGTAATACAATCATATGTGCCTTCCGCCATGACTTCTTTCCCCTAGAAGAGCAGTAAATTCTTGTTAGGCCCTCTTTTCACAAACGGGAGAGAAGTTGGTGTTCGAGTGAAAAAAACGTTCCTTCAGTCACGCAAGAAGAAACAGGGAGGGGAGAGACGTCAAACCCCACGGCTCGGATAGTGTGGCCAAATCTCTATGAAGAAGGGAAGCGAGAGACCCGAAAGCAACTGTAGATACTGATGTTCGAAGAATGCAAATAATTCATCGAAAGTTCGTTCAGTTGAAAGCCAGGCTACGTAGAAATGATGCACATGTGGAACTGCATCCGTCAAAATAAAAAATAAGCAACAGGGCGAAGATTAGGCAAATGAAAAACGAACTAAATGCGGTTACCGTAGAACAACCAACCACACTTAAAAATGGTGGCCGTCTCCTCTGCGAAACCGATAAAGATTTGTTGCCTGATATAACACGAAAATTGCGAAAACACAAAACTCAATATAAGTCAAAAGGTCGAAAAATTCTTTCAATTAATTCAGATATTTATTGTGCATTTAAGATATATTTCCTGTGGAGTTCAGACTTGAAACTTTTATTCTAAGGCCGGCGGATACGTAAAGAAAACCTTGAGCTGTCAGACTTTTAGATGGCGGCGAAAGGGAGAAACTTGCTCTCTGTTACTGCTTTATCTAACCTCACATTCTCTTCACTCTAGTCCGCTCAAATCCATTGCTTTTATCGGGAAAATCCGACCTAAGTATTAAGAAACATAATGAGATATTGCAGAAAACGAAAATAATTCTGTACAGCTCGTTTAGTGGAATCTCTTGGGATTCAGGCACAAAATTTAAAATTGTTGAGAACATGCATCACATATTATTGAAGAGTATTTAAAGTTTCTACAGAATCAGCAGTCATTACATTTCTTGAATTCTATAATTACATGAATAAGAGGTAAACTTACCAGATCAAAATAACAATGACTGCTCTAGAACGCAAGTAAACGCAGATTTTTTTCTTCCAGAGGAAATATTATTGAAATAATCAAGCTCGCGCTGCTGTAACATCTTTTTAGCTTCATTCTCGATGTAGTCGTGGCCACTCTTTTGATAAACATTTAAACTAACGCTGAGAAGGCCAAGAGGCTGAATAACCCTCAGGTACTTTATAATAATTCAACACGAACAAATAATTTAAAATAATAATACAGACAACGAAATTATTTAATCTAATTATCTTTATTTACATACTGAAAAGAGTACGAAAATGAACAAAATAAAATTTAAAAAATAATAAGTCATATTAAATTCCAGCTTTGAAGCAACAACAGAACTATTTTTGGGAATTAATTATTTTTAGTAATTTTGAACCGCTGTCAAATGATAAGGGCGAGTCGACACCTGAGTTCTATAACTATTAAATTCAAATCCATCAGTGTCGCAGTGCAGAAAATTCTTAAAATTGAAGATTTAATAAGAGGTTCTTATGAATATATACAAAAATAGCCTATTACGAAATAATATAACAAAAATGCCTGTTTGAATTAAAAATTTCAAATGTCATTCATTTTGAAGTTATTACTCTTTTTAAAAAATATTCCTTACCGAGAAGACAACAATGTCTAAGAAATTGCAGTTGATTTAAAGGAGTTTAAAATATTTGCAGTTATCTTTTCCGTGATAATCGCACATTTCAATCTAAATGGACCATCGTTATTTAAAAAAAACTGTTTTTTCTGTTTCTTACGCCTTTCTGAATTCAATTTCAGCTTTTCTAATAAAGTGCAGAAAAAGTTAACATCTTATCCATTCTTGATATTTTTAAGAATGAGGCTATCCTTCTTGTTAAATTACATACAGATGCTTCATATTTTTTTCTTTTTCCATAGATTTTATTATTTGAGTAAACATTGTATTCACTTGATAAATATCTTTTATTCCTTATCGTGCTCTTTCATTCCTTCATACTGAATCAAAGAAATTCCAATAAAATTTTTGGTTTAATAGCTGATTACTTTTTCAAGTCATCATGTGGAATAATCCTGCAATATTTGAAATTTATTCTCCTATCTGAAGTAGAAAAATATATAATAAATGGCTCGTTTTCATAAGTAAAAATAAACAAAAATAATACGAGGCCCAAATAGAAATAATTGAATAAGCGACTTCCTGATTCAACTTAACTGCTCGTCATTTCGTCTGTTTGTCCGTAAATGTTTTTGTCACACAGTCACGGCCAAACGCGTTATACAGTTTTCTTAGAATTTTGTATAAATGTTCCTTGATGTCATAAGAAACGCAGTCCGTGTAAGAATTTTTACTTTGGATTCCGTTTCAAAATTTGGGTTGTTTTAAGGATTTAAATGTTTGGAGAGTCAATGACAAGTTTATAACCATTAAAACTCATGAATATTTTCGGGCCAATTAATGCTAATTTCCTTAATACTATAAACAATCAGGCATTTAATAGCAAATTTGTGAATACTGATAAAATGGAAACTTATGTAAATAAATCGATTTAAAAAAAATGTCAAAACGTTTAAAGATTCGACGGAGAACAGATTTGTAATTTTTTTGAAATGCGAGGTCTACTGTTTACAGAACTACTAGTATAAATTAAATGGATTGGCGTTCAGAGCTGTGAAGAAATTATTTTCGATTAGTTTATGCCATTATTCTTTAGTTATATGATAGAATATCTTTTTTTCTAAAAAGTTATAATAATAATTTTTGTGATTGCGTTCCTCTTTAGTAGCAAAAAAAATGTTCTACATCTGTGTCTTCGTATTATGATCTTCGTCGTATTTACAACGGATATCTATTAATTACGAATTTGCCAGTAAAGCACGGATGAAAGCTCGTTTACATTTTAACAGTTAATGAAATGATATATCACTTCATATAAATTCTAAAAAAATTGTGTGTAGCGTTTCATTAAGCGCATGCATAAGACAATATTAATCAATGAAAACAAAAATATTATGCACTAATAAAGAAATGCAGAAACCAATCGCAAAAGAAAAAATGTAATCTTTGTTTTTCTCTAAGCAAGCTATGAATAATAACATTAATGTTAACATTTCGTTAACTCAATAAATGAACATTTTATTTTGTTTCAAATTTTAGTTCTTTGAGAATACTGGCAATTCCAGCTCAAGTGCAGTTTAGTACAAATTTGCAGACCTCATGAATATTTCTTAGAAACAGAGTATCAAATTTTTTTCTAGAAAATTGGAACTGATGTTTTTTATGATTAATGTAACACGTCTAATAATAGATTTAAAATTGCATTTAAAATATAACATGAAAATATTACTATCGAAGTCCTGAGAATAGCTGGCAAAATCCGTTGAATAATCGAGACGATATTTTCATGTCGAAATCATAAAATTCGAAATTTATCTCGGTGACTATGTTAGGGAAAATTTATAAACAGGAAAATTATTCATGAATATTCTATTAATGAAAAGAAAAAGCTTGCTTCCATATGGAAATTTTGAAGATAATACTGCTTCACATATGTAGACGACACCTTATGAAATTTTTAGACGCGAAAATCCTTCAGTAGACGCATTTATTGCCATTACGATGATTTTTTTAAATTCAATATACGATGAACGATAGCGGAATAATCCTATATGAACAGTTTTTCCCTCGATTGTATCTTAATATTAATATAATAATAACTAAATATAAATTCTAATATATTTATATAATATAAAATTTGCTGTAGTGTCACCAGGTGGCGTCGTTCCTTTCCTCCGGATGGAACTTCTGAGACTTGCGTGTAATTTTACTGTTTAGTGGAGAATATATGAAGTGACTAAAAGAATGAAATCTAGTGAATTTCCGCTTAAGAATAGCGGTACATGCTGCTCGAAATATACACCGAGATTGACAATCTAAGAAAATGCCTGTGAAATGGCATTTCTAAGAATAGTAAGTCTGTAAGTAGACACGCTTAAAAGAATTCACCACTATTTTTATTCAATTACTTTCTATATAAATGTTTTTTCATTACGCTCAACAATCAATTTATGAACTAGGATTTCTATTTATTTAAGGCTTAAATTTATGTTTTTGGGCTGGTAATTACAAATTTAGTTTAAAACATATCGATGGTGTTATGGGTTAACCTAGTGGTTAAACTTTTGATTCTTAACGTTCGGACAATGCTATTGCTGGGATAGATGCGGCATTATAAATACAATTACATGGCAAAATAGGAAGCGCTTTATTATTAATATAAAATAATATTGTTACATAATATGGGAATAAAAAAATTTAGAAAAAATAGGAGACTGAGGTATTATAGAACGGGATTTTGGATTTACTTAAGGGTAATACTCCGTCATTCGCCTTCGAACAAGAGTCAAGTAATTGTGGTAACTGGGATAGTTAAATGCTGATTAGTCTTCTGATTGTCTTGGGATCGTATTCTGCAAGTTCTCGGAGTGCCGGGTTGCCTTGTGTGTAGTTTTTGAAGTAGTCTTCGACTGAGGTTTATTGTAGATTTTTTTTGGATATCCTTGTTTCTTAAAAACCATTACTAACTACTTATTCGTCGAGCAGATTTGTTTTCAAGGATTTCTAATGGATTTCTATGAGTCTTAGCTGCAGTGGCACATATAGGTGAAGCGAAACTAAAAAGAGGGCGTAGTATGAAATTTAGTTACATAATTGTGTTTGGCAGATCAGTTTTTGCATTAATCTTTGTGATTTACATTCCGCGTTTGTTGTAAGCAAATATCCTGCATTTGCTGTAATTGTGTTGAATATCCACGCCAACTTTCCTGAACTTCTGGCTTCATTCATGAGTAAATGCCTAGATCTGAAAAAATTCGAAACGCCTTTCGAAAAAGAACTGATAGTTCGTTTCCACAAAAAAGGAAAAGAAAAGAATTGTTTAAACTCTTACAGACCTAATTCCCGACTCAAGGAAAACTATTAGAAAAACTGCTACTCCAAAGAGTCAACTTCACTCTAAATAATCAAAATGTGTTCCACCCACACCAGTTTGGTTTTAGAGACGGCAAATCAATTAACCATGCTCTCCGGAAGTTGTTGGATGCCATCGAAGATATCAAAAAACGCGAACACTACGTCGTAGTTATTTCACTGGACATCCAAGGCGCGTTTAATTACTTAAATTATGACATAATAATAAAAGAAGAATTAAGAAAGTTCTACACGAAATCCAACATTTGCGAAACATTAGAAGGCATACTATCAAATCGGAAAGTGGCAATTCAAACTAGTGATGGACCAGCGGTGTGGAATCAAACGCAATACTGAACACAAGAATCTTGAACATCTCCTCTTTTCTGGAATAATGTCGCAGATGAAATATTGAAAACAGATTGACCAAAGGAAATTCATGTACAGGCATTCGTTGATGATTTCGTTTTTGTCATCAGCGGTAGAACTTGGAACAGGAACCAAGGGAAACACCTCACGGGAACTTGAACAGTACACCCCAGTTTCGCCCACGAAACTTTTAAGATTGGACTGACAAAAACCAATTTAATATATCAATAGAAAAATCACTTTTTAATATGAAACTGTCCTGGGATCCAACCCTCAGATGGAACTCCCAACCAACAAAAAGAACACTATCTCTAAATTACCTTCGAGTTATATTAAATGAAAAATTAAATTGAAACTCATACAGTCAAGAGCAAGGGACTAAATCATTCTGCCAATATCAACAACTCTTCCGTACAGCAGGACCAGGATGGGGACTGAAACAAAAATTCAGAAGGATACTCTACCTAACAGTTACGGAGATGATGCTCCTATATGGGGCTAGAGCTTGGGTCCTCTCTGCTTCTCCCAGATTGGAAAAATATGGTCTCAATTCAGGGGATCTTCCTCCATTACATTGCCGGCTCTTATAGAACCACTCCAACAGCAGCCCTGCAAACTATTACAGGTAACATGCGATAACATACTAAAGCACAACAAGACGCTATATACATCAACGTCACATGTCTGAGAAAAGAAATAGGATTTGAAGATCTCTCTTATCAGCCTAATCTAAGGATTATGAGGAAACATCAAGAGCCTAACCACCCATCCTTCATTATTTAATATCATAAATCAAATATCGACAATAGAGCCCTACAAAGAGGACAACAGCCTTGTGTTCTTTGCAGATGGTTCCAAAGCAGAAATGGGAACAGTGTGCTCTTATTCTGCTTTCGAAAACGGAATCAAAGTCATGGAATGGAATTGAAAATAAGAAAAATTCCACACAGTGTTTCTGACCGAATTGATGGGACTGAAAGAAGCGATAATCACAGCAAGTCGAGGGATCGAAACAAATAAAATTTGGACAGACAGCATTTCGAGTGCAATGGCAGTGCTTGATCCTCATACACCTCATCAACTTGTCTGAGACATCCAGTCCCTTCTCACACAGAATAGAAATATTCTGGTTAGATGGATCAGAGCCCATGTTGGCTGTCGGGGTAATAAAGAAACCGATACTCTAGCCAAAAAGCCATCACAGAAGCTGCTATAGTGGAAGCTCTAAATTCTCGATGTGAACTTAAACAAAATATACAAGAACAGTTTTTTTTAAATGGCAAAATCTTTGGGATAATGGAAACACTGGACATTCTGTTCATAAAGTGCTCAAAACAGTTCACCTAAAACCAGTCTTTTGGACATGTGAAGAAATTGTGTTTGTCACTGTACGCGGTCCATTTCCTCCATTCCTGAATCGCTTCCATTTATCGGATAGTGACACTTGTGCCTGCGGAGAAGTCGGCGATCCCATCCACTATTCGACATCTTGCCAATTGGCATTCTCTTCGCGTATTAGTAAACATTTTACTTCACTAGAAAGTCCGTGGTACCAAACAGTTCTTGAGAATCCGAAAAAGAATAATAAGCATGTTTAAATTCATAATAGACAGTGAAAGCATAATATGACTGGAATAACTACTCAACTGCCTTTGAACAATAATTATCATTATTCGATACTTATCCTGCATTCAATAGACTGAACATACTAAGTCCTTCCTTTCTCAGAATTCTTTAATAGTAATCTCCCTATTCCTTGTTCCCACACTTAAAAAACAATGGTTTCCCATCTTTGCTACGTTTTTCAAAACATGTGCAATAATGTAAAGTTCTCGTGTTTTTCGTCCTCATCTTCATTCATCAATTTTCTTTGATTCACACCGTGATAATCAAAACATTGTATATATTCCTTTATTTTGTCGTCAATTCTATGTGTAAACACCTGCTATGTAATTTCTTCATTTGCCATTTTTCTGTATGCATTTTTTCCAACTCAATAATGTTCACCTACATTTATACCACACCGGATAAAAGCCTTATGTGCTCTAAGAGACGGCGATGTGGTGTGGTGTTGAAGGTGCTAAAGTGAATTTGCGGTTTCGTGTTATTAACAGGCTATGATGTTAAAAAAAGCGTTTGCATCGAACTCAATCCTGCCAACAAAGCATGGAAAAAAATTGGTCAAAGATAGTCCGACCATGAAAGGCTGGGCTACTTTATTCAAATATTTGCAAATAAAGTACTATATCGTCTCATTCAGTACATTCAGAAAGGGATAATAAGCTAATAATAACAAAAATACTGCAAACTGGTAAAGAAATATAAAATAAAAGGAAAATCCATCGTAAAAATATGTATGTATCTCTCAGCAAGCTGTTAATCTTAAAAGTGATATTATGATATTGTTGAAACATTAAAGGATCTATATTATTTTATTACTTTCGTTTTTAAAACAAATCTTATTTTTTTATATTTTAGAGCTTTCAACGTAATGGTAATTCAAACTCAAGTGCAATTTTGGTGTTGAACATGTTTTTGCAAGACAGAGCCAAATTTTTTCCGGGAAATTTAACCGCACAGTAAAGCTTTGCCATGCACCAAGTACTAATTTATTATAACTCGTAGATCATAACTTTAAAGATAATTTTAAAGGGACACTTAAACAACATTTTACTACCGACGTCTTGACAAAATGCAAATAAGTTAACTACACTTGGAGTTAACCCACTTTTAAGTAGAAAATACAAATTGTCATCTATCTCCCAATTGACCTCATGTATATTAAATAAAATTCTTAACCCCGATAATATTTCCATGTGGATTTTTTATGAAATCAAAAAGAAATGCTTGCGGAAATTTTGCTATTATTGCAATTGTAAACATTTAGGAAAACTCTAATTATATTTTTAGACACAAAATCTTTTAATAGACGTCGTTTTGTTTAACATGATACGTTTAGTTTTCACATGCGATGATTGACATCATAATAGTGCTGAGTGGATTGTTTTTCTCCACACACTGTATAATTGCAGTGTGGAGGTCCGAAAGAGTACTTGAAGCATTTCTTTCAGGTACCATATATATGAGGGAGTTTTTATAAAAATATTCTTTAGAAAAACACATTCCTGCATTGGTCATTCTCCGAAACTAGGTTAGTCTTCTTCTATCCGTGATTTGCTCGATGTCCGATGAAATCCTCCTTGCCATAAACATTAGAAGACCATGGCTTAACAATGCAATGCGTTAACACAGTGAGATCTACAATGAAAAATTGCAGTGTTGAATTGCATTTAACCGTAGTTCTGAATTGAAAAATCTTTCTTGTCTGGATACACTGCATGCTACATCGCAGTAAGATGCGACATAACTTTCCATGAATTTTGAAGCAAGATCAGTTATTTATGACATTTAACAGCACATTATTTATCGTCACTTTTAAATCAAAATGTCGTGTATCAGGAACTTCACACTTCAAAATATACAGATCCATTAAGCGTCATATTTCATTTTATGACATCATACAGCTATCGCATATCACATACAACAATTTGAGGGCAGATGTAGCTATCCTACACAGAACGCCGCCATAAGCCACCGTGCCTGATGCCAATACAGAAACCGAGTCGGTTGGATGGACATACCACAGCTATCCTACACAAGTGTTATGGACTTATAAAATGTATTAAGAAATTTTACATAAGACAAGTTGATATAACAGGGATGGTATTCTGTCGACTCAGTGTTCGATTTACTGATCTTGTTTCGTTTCCCAATAGCAGCTTCTCATTGTTATATTTTGTCGAAGTGTTTCTCGTGTGAATGAATAAATTCTTGTTGAAGTACAGTATCAGTGCCCCAACACGACATTGTTTCCACGGTCAAGAATCGATATCAAGATAATACCTAGGAAAGTACAGAAGAACACGTCTCGCCGGATCTTGTATCACACGCAGATGCTGTTAGTGCCACGTTCCGTGGATGAGTATGCTGAGACTACACTGACCGACATGATGTTTATGTGGCACTGGTCCAAAATCGCATCAGCTGGTTTAGTTCTATATGTAAAAAGAAGATTTCCGATTTTTTATCTACTATTTAAAGCGCTTTGTTCATTCTTATATAGCAATTCAATTGCTTCTTCGAAGTTGGGAATTAACATTAGCTTTGTTTCTGATTCGAAATTGTTCCTATTCCTTTATTTTTTGATATAAAATAAAATTGCTGCTAGTATTATCCGAAATTCCAGATTCCTGGGGTTCGACTTACCGTAGATCTACTGTAAGTGATGATTGTATTTTCATTGCATTTGGAGAAAATATCGTTACTGTGTCACAATTCATATAAAAGGCCTCTTAGCCAGACACAAGTAATTTAATTATCCTGTATAAAGTTTGCTTATTCAAACCACATTTCTGATTGGATCTTTGGCAAGAGACTATCTAATATGCTCACTAATTTTTTTCACACTGTAAATTTATTAAGTAGAAATATGCAAAAATAATTATATGTTAAAAATACAAAATACTACGAGTGATAATATTCACTCTTGAAAAGGACTTGAAATTGACCGAGATAGATGATCTTATAAAAATACTTATTTATATACACCCGTTAGTTTAATGAAAAATTTTCAAAAAATACCTATTTGTTCTTATCACAATTTTCAGAATGACTTACATAACAAATAACTGGAAACAATTTCAAAACTGTTAAATACCAATTCAATTTAGAACTGATTGTCTGATCATATTTCATTTAAACATTTCATAAAATTTTATCCTAATATTATAATTGTCAATAGTGTTCCGATAGTCAATAGTATTGTGTTAACCTCAAAATATTTAATGGCAATAATTGTAATTACTATTGTATATAATTATTAAAGGGTTTTATTTCAGACTCAAAACACATGAATATATTATTTAGTGTTACATTTGTCGTTGGAAAAAATCAATTCACATACCAGAAGTAACTTTTTAAAATAATAATTTTCATTTTAAATAATTTTTTTTCTCGACTGTATCTTAATATTACTATTATAATAACTAAATATGAATTCCGATCTACTCATTTAATATAGTATAATTAGCCGCTAGACCACTAAATGGCACCGTTTCCTTCCTCCGCATGGAACTTCTCAGACTGGCTTGTAGGTGTACTTTTGAGTGGAGAATATATGAAAGGAATCTATGAACTGAAATTGAGAAACTATGAAAGCGGCAATGAAATGGCATTTTTAGGTAATAAGAATATGTGTGTAAATATGCTTAAAACAAATTTGCCACTATATTTATAAAAATATTTTTTATTTAAAATTTTTAAATTGTACTAAATCCATACTTGTTTATATAGTCCGAGGAATATAATTTAAAGCCTTAATTCATATATTTGGGCTGGTAATTACAAGCATAATCTTCCACATATCGATGGTTTTGTTTAACATACTGCTTCAGCTAAGGGTGCTTAAATTCAGCTGAGTGAAAAAAAATTGAGAAATATATAATACTTTCCGAGATATCGTCATAAGTTACTAAAATTCAGTTAACATGGGAAAGGCCATTTTTCAAAACCCTATAACTCGAAATTTTAATCAAAACTCCTCAAAAATTTTGAAGAGGCTGATTTCATGACGGGAGTTGATTCAACGAAAAAATGATAGGCGTAATGTCAAAATTCGAGATAGCTGTTAATTAACTTTGGTAATTAACTCGGTTAATCAGTTATTTTATCTGAATAAACATGTCCTCTTGAGCCATTAATATCAACAATAGTTTCGTGAAGACCCGATAATAAATTCAAGAGATACAGAGGTGTCCCATTTTTTTGTTCACTACTGCACAAATCAGCACTATATTATACAAAAATAAATGTACCAGTATGTTTTCTATTAATGATATCTACGTTTAAATCTGTCGGAGACTCATTGACCTTGCGGGAGATTTGAAGGTTTGACTGTGGACTCAGTTAATGCCACTGGAAAATAGGAATTATATATCCGATTACATACGTCGCGGAATTGAAATTATTTTATTTTAAGAATATGCTACCTCACATATCAAGCTATTTATATTTATTATTGTTGCATAGTAAACTTTTTATTTTTGTAGAAACAAAAGAGTTATTTCTTCCTATTTAATATTTGCTTATGTGTTCTAAATTTCATTATAAAAAAGCACTTAAATATTTTAAAATTAATTTGCTTTACTGGTAATTATTATTATTGTATATAATCATAAATGGGTTATTTTTCAGACTCCAAACACATCACTAAAATAGTAATTTAGTGTTACTTTTGTCGATAGTGAAAAAAGAGGTAAGGGACTTAAGGGTAATAAGGTCGCAATTATTTGAAACTAAAATTTCATGGTTGCGGTAATGTAGGAAACTGAAATAGAAAGTATTTACAAGTGATATTTTTCCTTCTTAATTTTTTAAGAGAATTTTTGTTTTCATTTTTATGGTTCTTTTTTATGGTAACGTGGCCAGTGTAGGTGATTACTTTCATCAATTCCCAGACATTTATGCTGAACTGTACTTCACTGAAAAAGTCGGAAGTGATAAAAAGAGATATGTGCGTTATTTTGATGACGAAGCGTATTGAATTACGTTTGAAATTATATGTATATATATATATTAAAATATAAATAATAAAATGCGGACAGTTGAAATCGCCAACATTTCGAAACTATGACCTGAATTCCTTCCCCATAAAAAATCACATTTAACTCTAACTAGTTATAGAAAAGTTGAAATTGGGCATAAAAAAGGGATTTTTTCCCTTTGTATTCGTAAATCCACACTTGATGCATTGCTCACAAACCGAACACATATGCATTACCACAAAAACTTCAGGTTCTTAAGGCAAACATCAGAAGATTGCTATCGTCACAATCTTGTTTCATTTTGTATATTTTGGCCTTGCTTTAAAAAGTCTCCTCCAGTTTTGTAAAATGATAACTCATGATTATTTTATTTAGTTTAATACCTGCGCAGGAATCATCATCTAGATCTTCTACCTACTTCCGAAGATCGAACCAAGAACTCTTACACTCAATACATTCCAGAATCGTTGCTGGCGAAGATAATTTCGATGCTATTTTCTTTACAATAGCTGAAATCGCTTATCTTGATCACGAATAATAAGATAGTCTACCCGACCTTATTAATTTATTCTCACCTTCACCCGTAATTAAGACATTCATTATAGAGTTTTTAAAGTTTTTTTATGTGTTAATTATTTTTGATTTTATTTTTCCCTCCCTTCTGTCATTCATTTTTACGCGGAGAGGGTTTTGTATAACCTTAAACCTTTTCTGGTCGGTTCCCTCCCTGTGGATTAATAATAATAATAATTCATTTATTCTTTTGTTAGGTATTTGGTTACATATATATATATATATATATATATATATATATACAACAGTGATTATACTTTTTCAATTCTATAACTTCACGAATAAGAGGTAATCTTTCAAGATCAAAATAACAATGACTGCTCAGGAACGCAAGTAAACGCAGATTTTCTTTTCCAAAGGAAATTTTATTGAACTAATGAAGCTCAGTGCACTGATGTAATATCTTTTTATCTTTAGTCGAGTTCTTTCTTTTGTTAAACATTTAAATTAATGCTGAAACGGCCAAGAGGCCAAATTACTCTTAGAAACTTTATAATAATTCGATGCACATACCAGAAAAAGCAATCTAAAATAATAATACTGATCACGAAGTATTATTTAATCTAATTATTTCTTTACATACCATGAGGTGCACGAACATTCATCAAACAATACGTAAAAAATAATAGATAGCTAGTTATATTTATGTCCCGTTTTGAAGCCGCACGAGAGGTATTTTGGGGCGGACCTCGTAATTTTGAACAGCGGTCACAAGAGGGGACTTCTAGTGATGTAGTGATCGGGGGCAAGGGCGTATAGATACCCCGGACGATGTGTTAAGTTGACGCGAAGGAGTCAAAACATTATTCTGATTAAAATCTCTCTTTTATAGCAAAATATGATGACGCGGTATAAAATAATTCCATTCTCAGGGCACCATTTACGCTTGCTAAGCTGCTGACGACAGGTGCGGTAAAAAAAGTCTTCTCCTGGGAACAATAATTCTAACTTATTTTGCTTTCCATACACTGAGCATACTAAATTTAAACCCTTTCTTTGCCATAATTCTTTAATAGTAATCTCCCTATTCCTTGAATTAGACACTTAGCACGCAATGGTTCAATCTTTACTACATTACTCAACAACCTGATGAGCACTGATGAAAGCTCTTTCATGTTGTACGTCATCATTATTACTTTCATTAACACCGTGATAATCAAGATATTGTATATATACCTTTATTTTGTTGTCAGTTCTGTATGTAAACATCTGCTCAGAACACCAGATGTTCTAAAGAATTTATACAAAAATATCTTATTTCAGTATAATGCACAAAACTTCCTCTTTAGATTCAAAGTCTCGAATGTCTTCATTTTGAAGTTATTAAAATTTTTTTAAAATTCTTACCGAGTCCATTCCAATTTGTTGTCGCTTGTTCCCTTCTTAAAGCTGCTAATTCAGTTATGATATTTCAAAACATAATTAGGATTGAATATTTAAAGAGTGCTTTTGTGAACATTAAAATATTAATACTTAGTTTTAATTTTTTGTAAAACGAATTCGTTTTATAGATAAATGCGCTGTCTAAAAATGTTACAAGAAAAGGCGAAATGGAGCTTTCTGCACGAAATGGAGCTTTTTGCAATTTATGGACTGCCACCGAAGATTCGTCGCGCATTGGGCCTATTGCATGTTGAATAAGACGTAGGGGGTCAAACGACCTCCCGCTGGTGTGGTGCATGAGTTTGAAGAGGGGAGTACCAGCTGATGTGCCGTCTTCATCATCTGACTGCAGTTCAAATTGACGAAGTCCATCCCCAAATAGACCTCTTGTTGATTCAGAATGGGACGTTTATAAAACTTAGATAAGCTAAGCAATATATGGACGTCACAGCTTTGCATTTGGCATTGCTAGTTTTAAAAATTCAAATTCTTACTATTCATTCATTTCATTATCAAACATTATTTTCTACGGCGGTGCTACATAAGAATGTTTCAGCAACATAGAACAAATGTTTAATGTTAATTGCGCTTCATGGAATAAATCACTATTTCAGTATTTTCACAACAGTGGCCAAACAAAATACCAAAAGAAAGTCTAAATTGTCCTCTAGTGCATTACTTTTTATTACAATTCGCAAATTTCAAAATCTGGTGGAGAATCACAGACATTGCTGCAAATTCGATTTTTTCTTCGTGTACTCAGAGAGTGTCTTTGAAAAGTGGAATTATTTCAGTCTAAATACGGAGAAGAAATGAAATCTTGTAATTTATAGAATATGCTGATAGGCAGGTTAATTTATTTGCCTTTATTATTGTGACATATTAATTTTCATAATTTGTAAAAAAAGACATTTTCAGCTGATTTAATATTTGTTTATGTATTCTAGATTAATTTAAACACAAAACTGAAAACATCCTGAAATATTTAAAATTAATCTGTTTTATTAGCGATTACCATTGTATATAATTATAAAAGTAGCTTTTTTCGAATTAAAACACATCATTACATTACTATTTATTTACTGTTACTTTAATCGGCTTAAAATATCAATACAAATATAAAATGAATTTAAAATAATATCATTCGCGTAAAAGAAGTAATTAAAACAATAATCGTTGTTTACATGCCGAATGGTGCACGAAAAATATATAAAATAGAATCTAAAATAATAAAATCCAACCCACGAGAATACCGAATTGTAAAAATGTCTTTAAAAAGGAGATTGTGTTAAAGGTGTTCATGAATACCCGAAAGAAAATTTTATGACAAAATGATACTTCTTTTCTAATGCTCTAACTTTAATGAAATTTTTTTAGTGACCTCCTACATGTTTGAGTTGTTAATTGATAAAAGCGCAGATTAATTTTGTTATCTGTGTTACACTTTGCTTTTCTGGAAATTTTCTGAAATAAAAGACAATTTTTTTGCTATCTTGCTTGTTCGACCTCTTTCACGTGCACCCACCAGACGATTTTACTACAATATTTTATAAAAGGCTAGCTTTTATAAGTAAAAATAAACAAAATTAATCCGAAGAATTAAGTGTGCGATAAGTTTATGCCATAATTTTTAATGGTAAGTAGTAGAATCGGGTTTTTTGGGAGGGAGGGAAAATGCTTTCGCTGCCTTGCTTTCCTTGTCTGTAGTTAGCACACATAATTAATATGTTGCTTCGTGTTATAATATATGTCGTATTTACAAGGGATATCTATTGGATAATAACTTACTAGTAAAGCAAGTATCAAAAGTTTTCATTTTAACGGTTAATGAAATCTTACGTCATTTTAAATAAATTCTTAGAAAATAAAGTTATGTGGCATTTTATTAAGCGCATTAATAAGAAAAACTTAAGCAATGATAAAAGAATTATTATGTACTAATAAAGAAATGCCGAAACAAAATACAAAAAGAAAAAAATAAAATAGCAAATATTAACTTTTTCTCCGCAAGCCCTTAATCTTAACTTTATTGTTAACATTTCGTCAAATGAGTAAATTAATTATTTTTATATTGTTTTAAATTTTAGTGCTTTGAGCTTACTGGAAATTACAACTCAATTACAGTTTAAACAAAAATTTACAACGCTCATGAATATATTTTAGCAGAAGAAAATCAAAATTTTTCTAAAAGATTTTAATAGAATAATGTTTTTTGGTGTATCATGTAGCAATCTACTGCAATATATACATCATAGTTTTGAAATGTCACATTAATGTAAATAATACTACCGACGTTCAGAAAATAGCTGATAACATTTGGTTAACTATCGGAAACGAAATTTTTAAGTCGAAAATCCAAAATGTGAAATATGTATCGATCACTAATTTAGCCAAAATTTATATACAGGATAATTTTTTCATGAAATAAATAGGGATTTTGCCGTATGGAATTTTTTAATTTAGTACAATTTTACACATGTATACAAACTCTTATGAAATTTTTAGACTGAAAAATAATTTAGTAGACGCCTTTATTGCCTTTACGATGACTTTTTTATTATTTTATAATTCAATAAAGGATTAATGAAGGCAGAATAATCCTATTTGTACAGTTTTTTACCTCTGCTGTATCATAATATTACTATAATAATAACTAAATATAAATTCTAATCTAATAATATGATATATAATTATCTGCTGTGCCAATAGGTGGCGCTTCTTTTTTCTGGACGGAACTTCTAAGACTGGCATATCAGGTGTACCGTTTAGAGGAGAATATATGAACTGAATGCATGAATAAAGTTTGTTGAATATACGTTTTCGAATAACAATACAAGCTGCTCGAAATATATACTAAAGTTGGGAATTTATGAACTCGCCTACAGAATGACATTTCTAAGAATACTATGTGTGTTTGTGGAAATGCTAAAAATTGCCTACCACTATTTCCGTATTAATATTTTCTATATAAAACTTTAATTTTACCTCAGACATAACATTCTTCTTAATTATTAAAAACTCTTATTAAAGGCCAGAATATATAAATTCGGGCTGGTAATTACAAATAAAGTTCATGTCATAATGATGATGCTGTTGGTTAACTTATTGCTTGCGTTCAGGATTCTCATCTTTCGGATCTTCCTCGAGAAGCGGACAAAGTGGGATTACAAAATAGAAATTAGTTACAGAGCAAAATCGGAAGTGCCTTTTTATTATTGAAATCATAATGTGTGCTGTATACAATTAGAAAAAATTAAGATATTAGAAAGAAAAGTGAGATATTATATAATGGGATTTTGAATTTTCTTAAGGGTAATACATCGCCATTATTTTCGCTCTTGAGTCACACTAGTTTGGTGGGGCAGTTCGCCTTGGGACGGTTAGTTGCTGATTACTCTTCTGATTGTCTTGGAGTTATTGGGATTGTATTCTGAAACTTCCTGGAATGCTGAGTTTTCGTTTGTCTCTAGGTCTTCGAAAAAATTCTGTGAGAGATTTATGAGGTAGTCTTTGACTGAGGTTTGTTGTAGATTCTCCTGGATATCCTTGTTTCTTATAAACCATTGCGTGTTACATATTTGGCGAGCAGTTTTGTTTCTTAGAACTTCTAGTTGTTTTCCGTGAGTCTTGGCTGATGTGGACCATATAGGTGAAGCATAACTAATAAGAGGACGCAGCATAGTTTTGTAAATTAGAAGTCTGATGGTTTGTGAAAGCTGGAAGTAATATCCAGCTATGGGGAATAATTTTGCTGTAGCACCTTTGTAGTTTCTCTTAATTTTTGTATGTGATTTTTTTAAGTGAGGTGTCTAATCAGAGTTCCGCCGAGGTATTATGTTTCATTTTTTTCAGGGGCGGGGAAAATGAAAAACAAAATACACATATTTTGAATTTTAACTTATAAGCTTTGGTGGAGCTCGGAGATATTTTTTCCCGTGAGAAATAGACTGCTTGAAATCTACTAACATTGATTTGGATTTTCTGTTGGATTAGCAATTTTGCAGGTGTTTGGACGTGTTCAGTAAGTCTCTCAGGGATTACATTTGGGTGTTCAATGGTACTAGAACAGCAGTGTCGTCTGCAATTAAGATGATGTTAGTTTCTCAGATTTTTTGGATATTGTTGATGCACATTTTAGCACTACCATATATAAATAATGAGTTGCATTAAATAATTTAGTCGATGAAATATTAACATATGGTTTAAAATATATTCATTCATGAGTCAAAGAGATCTGTAAAAGGGTAGGAGAGGAAAAGATTCTAAGAAACAATGAATAACATGAGAGGTAGAAATTAAATTCTATACAATAAGTTTTTTAAAAAACAGCATTTCCCCTATTAAATATAAAAAATAATTTATTACATTTTATTTACAAAAAGCGAGAGATAATTTATAAATTTGCTTGTTTTAAATATTTAATTTAAGACTTGGTTCACAAAAGTTTTAAAGCACCATAAACGTGTTTAAAAATTTATATTAACACGCATGAAATTCATTCATGAAGTCTCAACAAAAGTATGGGTTTTATTATTCACAGCAGCATTTCTAAATTGTAATAAAATTTGATCTACTTGTCAAAGAGGATTATGTTTTGTTTATTATGGTTACACGAAACTTCCGTGCTGTGGATCTCCTTCATGTTTCCGTTTGATGCAGCATTTCGCCTGGAATCGGCCCTGCGTACAAAAGTTGTACATTACCCCAAATGAACAAAACATATTGTCCGTACTGATTAAAGAACTATAGTTCTAGAATTATTATAGCATTTAACTGAACATAACATATAAAAATTGCATTAAACATTGATTAAAGCAAAACAATAATGTAGAAGATACTTACTATAATGTATCGATTATTTTTATTCTTGGGTGAACTTAAATTTGCAATAGAATTTATCAGTAAGCATTCCTTTAAAAAATTTTAATTAGTAATGTATGATATGACAAAATATTTACACATGGTGGTAGTTTTAAAATATTACAGTATTTGCAATACAAAGGCGAATGCCATAAATTTAGAGAAACCTCTAACAGTCTGCTGGTTCTTTATGCTTAGTTCGAAACAAAAGATATAGCAAAGAGAAATAAGGATAGTATTTTAGTAAACATCTTGCTTCTTGAGTAGCGCTGCGATCGGTTGTCAAATACTTCACTGAAACATTGACCATGAAATAAGCTATTGTCTGAGTCTTTCTCTGTTCTCACGCTACTCTAAGCAGCTCTGTGAGTTGCAAGCTCTGGACACACTGATCAATTTATATTATCCAGAAGTAGTGGTCCTTAAACATCTCTTCTTGAAACTGCTGATTCAGTTATAACATTTCAAAATGTGATTCGAATTCAACTTTCATGGAGTACTTTTGTGTACAAGGAAATATTAATGCTTAGCTTAAAAATTTTGCAAAACAAATTCATTTTATAGATACATGCGTTATCTGAAAATGTTACAAGGAAAGGGGAAAATGGAGCTTTCTGGAATTCAAGGACGAGATCGCTTTGCATTTAGCATTATAAATTTTAAAAATTCAAATACTTATTGAACATTTATTTCATAATCATAATATTATTTATAATCATTAATATTAAATATTAAATATTATTTATAATCATAATATTAAATATTATTTATAATCACAATATTATAATATTTCATTTATTTCATAATGGAGAAAAATTAGCATATCTAGCTCCATCTATGTGGAAAAATTCGAGCCAATTAACAGAAGAATAAAAACTCTTCCAACTTTTTAAAGTAAGTTATTGACGTTAAAGAAATTTTTTGTGTAACCTTTATCTTTTAAGTTATTCTTTAAATTATCTAAAGCTTTAACAAAAGTTGAATGGTTATTACAAATATTTTTTATTCTATTAATTTGAGAAAAAATGGAATTTCAAATAATTATATAGTGAAGATTTGTTTGAAATTTTGATTATTTCCTATATTTAAGTTAATGGATAAATTCAGGCCACAAAGGGTATAGTTTTGACTATGTAGTCTTGCTCTTGACAGAAAATTTATCCATGTTAGAACTCCGATGGCGTGTGTTCTTTGAAAAAGTGCGCCATTCAAGTCCTCTTCCATTTTGATTGTATTTCCTTTTATTTTCTAATTGTTTTCTTTTATGTGTTTTAATTATTTTAATTTTTAGAAAAAATTTTTTTGTTTTAATTCTACGGTGATTTGTTAGTTAATTGTAGGACAATTTTGTCGATGCAATCACTGGATGCTGCTGCAAAAAGGTGTATTGTTATCGCTATTGTTTAATTCTTCTGTATATTTTATTTTTTAATTTTCTATTATTTGTATTAATTTTTATTAGCAGTTGCTGCATATGCGCCATTCTGTACAATACAAAAGTTTTAATTAATTTTTAATATCTTTTGTTAAATTTTATTAATTATAACTGTTATCACCATTGAGATATTTGAATAATTTCTCAAATAGAGAGAAATTTAATTGTGATTTCATTAATACTGATTAAAAAAGCAGGCATTTAATAGTAATTTTTTTAATACTGACAAAAATGAAAACTTGTGTAAATAATGCGTATTAAAAATATCTAAAAATTTAAAGATTCCGTCAGAGAATACACATTAGGTTTTTTTTTCTGATATTTACAAAACTACTAGAAAATCATATTTTTCTTCTCTTTCTATTTTTTTTTCAAAATAAAAAAATCCTTTTTGTGATCTGTGTTCCGCATTTGTTGTAAGAAAATATCCTGCATCTGTGACTTATCATGAGATCCGTCATTTTTACAAGGGCTTGCTATTAAATACTAATTTGCTACTAAAGAAAAGATGAAAAATGATATACATTTAACAGGTAAAGAATTGTTATACCACTTTATTTAAATTCTTATAAAATGAAAAAGAAGCATTTCATTAAGTGCATTCATAAACGAATATTAAGCAATGATGATAGAAATATTTCGCATTCATGAAGAAACGCAGAAATGAAATTCAAAAAGTAATAAAATAGTAATTTTTTGTCAGTAAACTTCAAATCTTAACATTATTGTTGACATTTCAATAAAACATAAATGAATCATTTATTTCATATTAAATTTTAGTGATTGGAGGATAATGGGAACTGAAACCCAAGAGCAGTTTAAAGAAAAATTTATAACGCTTATGAATATCTATTTACAGCATAGAATAGAATTTTTTCTTAAAAAATTCAAGATAATAAATTTTTTTAATGCATCATGTAGTTATCTACTGCAACTGGCAGATCATAGCTTTAAGCATGATTTTAAAAATTCTACTACACCACAGAATAACCTTTAAAATCTGTTTAACTTTCGGAAACGACTTCTTAAAGAGACTGACTATGTTAAAGAGATACTATTCATTAAATCTAAAAGTGTGTTACCATTGGAAATTTTAAAGAGAGTACATCTTTACAATTGCAGACAATCCCTTAATTTTTTAAACGGAAAATTTTTTAGTAGACGACCTTTTTGTCTTGAAGATGATTTTTATAAATCTAATAGACGTTCAACTAAAGCAAAATTATCTCATATGAAGAATTTCATTTCTCGACTGTGTCTTATTATTACTTTAATAAAAACAAAATATAAATTCTTATCTACACATATGACATATAATTAGCCTCTGCGTCACCAGTTTGGGCCGTTTCTTTCCTCCGGATGGAACTTCTGACAATGGCACATAAATGTACTGTTTAGAGGAATATATATGAACTGAATATAGGAATGAAGTTTCTTGAATAATGATTTTGTTGAATAGTTTCGAATAGTGACATGTGCTGTTCGCAATATAAACTAAAATTTGGAATTTATGAAAGCACCAATGAAACGACATTTCTAAAAATGCTAATTATATTTGTGAAATACTTTAAAAATCTACCACTATTTCTGTAGAAAGATTTTTATATATAAGATTTTTACTTTGCATGCAACTTCAACAAAAAATTTGCGTGAATAAAACTATTTTTTTTATAAAGTCCTGGTTTTATATATTCCTGCTGGTAATTACAAACAAATTCTATGCTATAGTGATGATACTGTCTCATTCACAGCATTTGTACTACAGAAATTAAATTATTTCACTTTATTCACAAATTCTTATTTGTTTTTAAAGATTTATTTTAAGTGTCGGTTTACAAATGTTTTAAAGCGTATGAATGTGCTTAAAATTTTAGAATTACACGCATACATTCATGTAAATTTTGAATAACTCTGCGTTTTATCATTCACAGCATCTAGTCTAAATTACCATAAAATTTGATATACTTGTGAAAGAGGTTTTTTTCCTATTTTGGTTACACAGAAATTAATTGCTGTGGATCTCCTTCCGGTTTCCGTTTGACTCAGAATTACGGCGAGAATTGGCCCTGAGTGCGAAAGTTCTACATTACCTGAAATGAACAAAAAAGACAAATTTTAAGAACAATTGTTATAGAACTAATACAGCATTTAACTCAACATAACATATAAATATTGCATTACATATTGATTAAAGCAAAATATTAACCCAGAAGATAGTATACTGTATCGATTATTTTTATTCTTGAGTGAAATTAAATTTGCAATAGGCGCAGCATTTCTGTCAAAATTTCAAAAAAATAATGTATGTTATGACAGAAAAGTTACACATGGTAGTAGTTTTAAAATCTAACAGGAATTGAAACAAAAATGCGAATGCCATAAATTTAGAGAAACTTTTAACAATCTGCTGGTTCTTTATTCTTCCTTGATGTAGTGTCATTTTTTTATCAATGTATATTTTATCGTTACATATTGAGAATATTTTTTTTATGTTTGACTTATTGTTGTAAGTGTGCTTGTAATTAAAAAAATTAAATACACTGAAAAAAAACTCATTTTTTTGTGATTTTTTTTAAATTTAAGTTAGTTTGCAATGGATTATAAATTCATAATTATTCTGAATGAGTAGTAATTATTACAGTTAAAAAGAAAGATTTTTTTCACTACTTTTTCTGTGACAAATAAACATTCCAAGTTCCTCGGAACGAAAATGATCTAGAATGTAATGGAATATAAATCACAATTCTCAGTTTTAAATAAATGCATAAATATTTATATTGATATGATCGGTAAAATAAAGTTTTTCTAAAAACAGTTGATAAAAAATAATTATTAATTATTAAAAATTGTATTTATTTTGCATCAACATATGTTCTATTGATATTTGTGTATGAATATTTTGTTTTCTGTAGGAAAAATTTTTCAGTTACCGTAGTTTTATAATAAAAAATAGCAGATTATTAATCACTGTGTTTTGTTATATCCTCGGTTTGGTACAAAATTGGTAAGTATATATTTTTTCATTAAAAAAATTCCCTTAAAGCAATCGCGAAGTGTACTGCTATCGGATGTTGGATGCCAGTAAGCGCCAACCTTTGAAACCGTTCCTCCCAGTTGTGTGACGTCATGAACTTGTTGTCGGGCCTGATTACCGAGGGTCGAGGTAGAGGGCGATGATTTTTCTCGAGAACGATGCAATCTCTACATTCTTTGATCAGATGGCAGGATATGACAGACAAATGACATACAGAGTGATTAAAACGAATTAAAGTTAGTTATATGTTGTTCCTACTTAATGACTGCAGTAACAGCAAGTTATTTTCATTTGCGTACCCAAATTTGGGCAAAGGAAAATAGTTTCCTATGACAACATCTTCACCACACCTTAAGAAAAAGTTAAATCAGACTTTTAAAACGTTTTTCTTGAAATTTAGAGAAAAATTTTCAAAACATTCACTTAAAAGGAAATACTTTGATTAGCATGAAATAAATAAAACATTATTTAACAATTTCATAAAAGTTATTTGAAACATCTTTTAAATTCAATATCAAAAATGGTGGCATTATGTTAAATTTAACATTAAAAATGTATTATCTTTTGTCAAAGATGTTGCTAACAACTTATTAAAAAGAAAATATAAATAAGTAAGAAATGAAAATTAAATAAAAAATTTTTAAAAGGATGTGTTTTTACAGAAAAAACAAAACGAGTTCCCAATTTTAATCCTCCAGACTCTGTAACATTAATAATATAAATTAGAATGAGTCAAAACAGTCCCTAACGACACATTTATTTTTTTCACATTTTTTTTCTCTCTTATTGTATCCTTTAAAGCTTTAGTATATCTTGGCTAATTATCGAGATAAATATTCTTAGGAAAAGCGACCAAAAAACTTCCGCGGTCAAGAGTTCTTACTGAGATCATTAGGTTTGAAAAATGGCGCAGAAATCCATTAATTTTAGTGGCTTGAAAAATTTTTAATCAAGACAGAAAAAGCCCTTTATACGTTTAGTTTAGAATTGAAAAATGCTGAACAATTTTTACTAAATATTCCCCAGTGTCAAAGAAATGAGAATCCTCGCTTAGTATTTCATTTCTTTGTGATGTTTATGAGTTTCTCGAGGTTTTCTGAAATGTGGAATTCTTTTACTTTCTTGTATACGAATTTAATACATAAAGAGCGTATTGTAATCGTCAAAAGATTCAACCTAGAGACTTTGAAGAATTCTCCATGTTAATCCACCATTCACGATCTCTCCACTCCACGCAAATAGCATGGTGTTACTCCATAACATTCCATTTTTAGGTCCTTTTATTGAGGTAGATCATGCACCGCCTCTCCAAGGAAACCACAAAAAATTTGCTACTGGTCAATCCGATTTCCTACTGCACATACTGACCCCCCGCTTTCTAAACGATAACCCCCGCATGCTCCGATTTTCTCTGAAGTGAGAGAGCCACACTCCCCTCCCAATATATTTGCACTGATCGCTTTTCAGCATTTATGGCCCGGCAGTACAAATGGAGTTGTTGGATATACAGACTGGCTGCAAATAATAACTTCTGCTTCACTTCGCTCTAATTCTCATCGATTTTTTGGAACGGACGACAGGATTTGGCGTTGAGCAGTCTAATTTGCGTGGATAGGAGTGTTCGTGAATATTCAGACTTAGACTTCATCGCATCCGCAAAACTGTTTTCAAAATTCTGTCTGTCTTTAAACACGATTTCTCGAAAATGTAACAAACTAGATGGGTGAAATCTGGTGTGGTGTTTCTCCAACAAAATCGTGGATTTCTCTCATATTTCGGGTGAAATCTGTTGAGTGGAATTTTGTCATTCTGTCTGCGTGTACGTGAACACGATAACTCAAAATCGCAGCTAGCTAGTTCCATGCGGTTTTATCACTAGAATTAAAGATCTGTTTTAAATTTTTGCATGTAACCGGTTGAAAGAAAGCGGGCCAAAGTGCATACTTGATTCTCTTCTATCTACTGCGGAACTCAAGGCACAACACGGTGTGACATGTAAATATAGGAGAAACTCGAGTTTATTAGACCCGAAGTTCGCTTAGTTATTGCTTTTAGTTAGATGACTGTTGCTATTTCGCTTTGTGAAAATTTTAAATTCATTTTTACAGGTTGTCCCACAAAGGGATCCCTCATTTTTAAACTCGGCAGCGGAGATCGACGGAAGAATGAAACAAGTTGCAAGTTTATTTTGAAAGCCATCAAAATCTGATGCAGTAGTCTCAAATGCTGCCGAACTGTAGCGCTGTAAAATCGAAGTAAGGACTCCTAGAAGATAGCTATAAACTGTTCTTTGGAAGTCATCATTGCAATTGCATCACTATTTGCACAAAATGTGCATTTGTGGCACCACATAGATGGCGCATACCAAGAATGAAATGTTCAGACACCCTCTGTGGTGGGTCCACGGGAATCTATATATATAAGAGAGAAAGGGACTCACTGACTCATCACCGAATCTCCCGAATCACTGGGACTGGAAACTTGAAATTTGGCAGGCGATTGCTTCTTGTGTAGTAGGTGCTCACTAATAAAGGATTTTTCACAACTTTTCTTGGAATCCTAATTAATTAAAAATTACCTTAAATTTATAAGTTTTTCCGCAATAACTTTGGAGCATATTATCGAAGAGAAACTATTTTAACATCATCGTAAAGTTAAAAAAAATAGCTTTAAAATGACACCAACCTTAATTCCACGAGACATAGTGTTCAATTTTAATTGATTTTTCAAAATGTTTTCGAACATGATTTGTAACAATGATTGTATTGTTGTAAATAAGATTCAAACTAATCTCATTATTTCAGAAAATCTTTTATTCACGCGCTTTTGCAATTATTACGGTTGTGATAGTATAAATTGTTTTCTTGGGAAATAAACTACAGAGGAGAATTTTCACTTTAATATTCATTGCGCTGTTGAAATATTTTATCGCACCTGCTTCAAAGTAATATTTTTTAAAACGTGTCAACTGATATTTGATGTATTAGCTTATATATTTCAGTACGTTTGGAAAGCAATCCAATGAAGTTAATTACTCTCTCTATAAGATGTTCATTTAACTGCCCAAATTTTTAAATGATCCTAATTGATTATTAGGAGTTTTTCTTATCAGTCATACAAACACTAAAACGAAGAGAATTGTACTCCGGAGAAAGGCAATAAAAGCCAAGACATGAAAGAGCTTCTGTTGTCGCCATAGGAATCAATGGTGGAGTAGGATAAATGTGCACCAAGGATGGCTAGATTTTTGGACTGGTGGCTCAAACTACAGATAGAAGAAGATAAAAGCAGGAGGTTTACTATTTGGTTGAGATGTGAAACAACACGGGAGTGAACGACGAAATGCAAAGAAAGACGTTGCTGCACAAAACTGTTTAATCAAGATTAAATTGTTATAAGTTCTTAGACTTGAGAATATTTTTATCCCGAGCAACGTCTGCTATACCAGCTTGTGAGCACATATTCCTCAGGGATCAGCTCTCAAAGCTCATATATTGCTGCAGGATTGTTCCGGAAAGCCGTATCCATCAATGTGCACCACAAGAAAAATTCCCACTTCAGACCCATATTAGATTTTGGTGTGCATGCGAGATGATAATGAAGACATCATTAAGTACAGACAGCAATTTAATACACAAAGACATTTAAACATAGAAATGCTGGCCATAACGGTGACGACGACATCATTGAAGAGAGTCAGAGTCATCTCCAGTGTTTCCTGGTTTTCTGTGTGTAGTCGTTCGCACCAACGCCATCTATTGTAAATATCTTACAGCAGAGTGTAAGATTGGGTGAGTATAGAGGCCTGCTCCAGTAAATGTTTTGTTGCTCGAAGCAATGACTCTATTCTCAAGGAAGGCAAAAACCTTTTAGGTGCATATTGGTATTGTTCCATTTTCTGTAAATGAAGAATTATCTAGTAGATCTTCTAACTCTTGTAGTGTAGCAACAAATTGCTCGAAAACAGCAATGTTCCTATCATGTTTCAACTGCCGAATTGTTTGAAACTGATTACTCAATGCTTCAGAGCACTCTTTGAAGGAATTTACCTACGACTACACCATACAGCTCCACCTGTCGGTGACAATTGTCACTCATTTTTAAACGCCTGCATCAGATTTTTTACGACTTTCAAAATAATCAAGTCATTGGTTTTATTTTTCTGTCAATCTCCGTAGCCGAATTATTTAATTTTAAAATGAGGGAAAACGTTGAGTGATCATTTGATAATGGTAAATGAGGAGGACATTTGTTCACACATACTGGCGACCATAGTATATATTTTCTAGTTGAAAACAGCAAATCCCGAGATAAAAAAATTCTAAAATATGTTCTTTGTGGCAGACATTAAAGGTTTAAAATATTTTTTTCGAACTCGAATTTTACACACAAACATCTTGTTTTATCAATACACAAATAATACAGAAAATCTGTGCGCTTATTAGTATTAAATAAATCACAATTAAATATCTCGCCATCGCTAAATCAACTCAAATGTTTTAATTGCGCCGTATTCGCCACTAATGTTGTAAGCATTGAAACCCTTAAAACCACCGCTGTATTAAATGAGAACCAAAAATAAAAAAATACCTATCCCATACCTCGATTTTAATGACTTCAAACAACATTCTTACCAAATTCGAAGAAAATCAAACAACGTAGTTTGAGGTGACTGCGTAACAAACAAATTTACAGTCAAACAGACGAAATGCCAAACGGTCCTCTTGAAACAAGACATCCCTTCGCTTAATAATAATATATTAAAAAAGTATAATAGTATGCAGTCTCACCATTAAAAGTATTTTTTAAACTTTTAATACAATTCTAAAATCGCACGTTTTCCGGGTAATAGTTTACGAAGATTCTGTTGGAAAACATTGAAATAACAAAACCGTGAAATAACAGCTAGAACATGTCAGAGAGATAATTGATTCTGGATTCTTTTCACTGATGACTATTTTATTGTTGCATCTTGAGAATGTTTATATGCATTACTCATAAGTAGAAACAAATTTCTTTAAAGTGACATTCTTCAGAGGAAATGTAAGAGAAGAATGCTTAGAGAACAGTCTCATTTTTTAAAAATGCTTTCAATTCTGCTTGAAGCTTTTATAACCAGAATGGACCAATCCAAAATTTGACCTAAACATCGTTATGAAATAGAAATATTCTGCGTTTGAAAACCATACAGGATCAACAAATTTAAATAATTCATTTCTAAGTATGCTGAATATATTTGTTTGCATACTATGTATATTTGTTGAATTGCATGTAAATATATTGTTTAGAGGAGAACATATGAACTTAATGTACGGATGAAGATTGTTGAATTTCTGTTTTGGAATAGCGATATAAGCTGCTTGAAATATTTACTGAAAATGACAATTTATGAAAGCCCACATGAAATAACATTCCCAAGAATGTAACATATATGCATTGACATGATGAAAAAGAATCTACCACTATTTCTATAGAAACATTTTCTTTATAAAACTCATTTTTTCTCCAAATTACTCTTCTATATCATCTATCGGTACTCTCATATTAAAAGCTTGAATTTATATATTCGAGCTGGTAAAACAACAACTTACAAATAAATTATTTGTCATAATGGTGATGCTGTTGGTTATAACGTATTGCTTGAGCTCAGGGTTCTCAACATCCCGATCTTCCTGTTAGTGGCATTACAAAATCAGTTACAGAGCAAACTCGGAAGTGCCATATTATTATTATGAAATTATAATGTGTATTGTATACAATTAGAAAAAATTTAGAGGATAAAAAATAAGAAAGGAGAGTGAGATAATATGTGGGATTTTGGATTTACTTAAGGGTAATCGCCATTAGTTTCGCTCAGGTTTAGTTTAATATAGTTAAATTAACAAGTCCCGTTTTGAAGCAACACGAGTCCTATTATGGGACGGACATGGCGAGACGACACATTATGGCGAGGACGACACCTGAGCTGGCACCCCTCTCCAAATTTCAGCGCCACACCAGCGGGAGGTCTATTGGCCCCCTACGTTTGATCTAACGTACAACGGGCTTAATACACGATGGACCTTCAGGAGAATCGGGTTTCGAACCTGAAACCCTCCGAAACCCAACGCCTAGACCTAACCACTCGGCCACCACGGCCAGTTTCGCTCAGGAGTCACGCTAGCGTATTTTTACAGTTCGCCTTGGGAGGGTTAATTGCTATTATTCTGATTGTCTTGGGGTTATTGGGACAGTATTCTACAATTTCTCGGAATGCAGAGTTTGTCGTTTGTCTCTAGTTTTACGAAGAAATTCTCTAAGAGTTTTTGTGGTAGTGTTTGAATAATTTTTGTTGTATATCTTTCTGGATATCCTTGTTTCTTTAAAACGATGGCGTGTTTCATATTCGTCGAGAAGTTTTGTTTTGCAGGAGTTCTAATTCTTTACTAAGAGTCTTAGCTGTAGTGCCCCATATAGGTGAAGAATAACTAATAAGAGGACGTAGCATAGTTTTGTGAATTAGAAATTAGGTGGTTTGCCAGAGCTGGGAGTTGCATCCAGTTAATGGGAAATAATTTTGATTTAGCATCTTTGTAGTTTCTATTCATATTTTTGATGCGAATTTTGAAAGTGAGGTGTCTATTCAGAGTTACGGCTAGGTATATTATTTCATTTACCAGTGCTTTGGAAAATAAAAAATATAAACCTGAAAATCTTTGTTGGAGCTGGGAGATTTCTTTCCCATGAGAAATAGATTGTTCAACAGTTATTGATGTTTATTTGGATTTTACATTGGATTAGCAATTTTTCTCGTGTTTGGAGGTGCTCAGTGAGTTTCTCTGAAATTACATTTCAGTGTTGAATGGTACAAAGAATAGCAGTGTCGTCTGCAACTGAGCTGGTATAAGTTTCTTCCATTTTGGGGATATCGTTGATGCACAATTTAGCACTACCGTATATAAAAAAAGAGTTGCATTTAATAATTCAAAGTCGAAGAAATAATTAGATATGGTTTGGAATATATTTATTCCCGAGCTAAAAAATCTTTTAAAGGGTAGCACACGAAAAATTCCTAAGGAATAATGAATAACGTGTGAGACAACAATTGAATTTCATATAATAAGCATTTTAAATATCACAGTATTTGCACTACAAAAACTTAATATTTAACATATTATTTAGAAAAACTAAAGATAATTTATAAATTGCTTTTTTTAGAGATTTAAATCATAACACTCGGTTAACTAGTGTAATAAAGCATTATAACTTATTTTATATTTACACATACGAAACTCACCCCGTTTGATGAAGCATTATGCAGGAAATCGTTCCTGGTACATTATCCCAAATGAACAAAAAAGATATCGTGTCCAGTTTGATTAAAGAACTGTAATTCGAAAATTAATATAGCAATTATCTCAATATAACATATAAATAATGCATGACACATTAAATAAAGCAAAACAATTAGTTACAATTTGACAAGCAGTTACGATTTGAAATAAGGATTCAGTGGCCATTCTGCCTCTTGCGAAGCGCTGCTATCGGTTTTCAAACACTTCACTAAAACTTTGACCGTGAACAAAGCTATATCCTCTAGTCAAATTTTTTCCAGGAATTTTCACCGCAGTAAATAGCAATTAGCAAATAATGTAGTAGCAAGTAGAATCAATTATAACTTGTAGATCCTAACTTTAAACTTACTTAACTAAGTCACTCAAATTAAATTTTTACAAAACGACGTGTTGGCAAAAGACAGATAAGTTACCTACAAATGGAGAGTACCCTATTTTACATTGAAAATGCGAATTATGGACTGTCTGCCGATGTTATCATGTATATTAACCAAAATTCGTACCCTAGATATTTCCATGGAAAAAAATTATTATGAAATCAAAAGAGGATGTTGCAGTTGTAAATTTTGCATTTAGTGCAATTTTACACATGCAGAAAATCTTTAATAATTCTTTGGATATAAATTATTTTAATAGACATTATATCATTCAAATTGGTACTTTGAGTTTTCATATGCGATGAACGACATCAAAATAGTAATTATGGATTTCATTTTTTATCCACTACTCTGCAACTGTAATGTGGTGAACGAGATGAGCCTATTTGTTCCATTTCTTTAGGTAGCAGAGGAATAAAAGTTTCTTTTAAAATGTTAGCTAGAAAAACATTTCTGCGTTGCTCATAATTCGAAGCTAGGCTCGTCTTTTTTTTATTTATTAACTTCGCCAAGTCGAATGAAATCCTCTTTGGCATAAGCTTTACGACACTACGGCTTAACGCAGCAATGCGTTAAAATAGTGATAACAATAAAAAATGGATTTTAAAATTGTATCTGACTATATTTTATATTTGAAAAGTACTCTTGTTAAATGGCAGATGGTGTAGATGCACTTCATGTGACACCAGAGTTACACTGACACATAACTTCGCATGAATATTGAAGAATAATGAGGTGGTTATGACATCTAATTGCACATTGTTTATGTTCGCTTTGAAATAAAAATGCCTTACATCGAAAACCTATCGCAGCAAAACATATGGAGCCACTAAGTGGGATATGGCATTTTGTGATAATCTACAATTATTGCAAGAGACATACAACAATTTGAGAGCAGATATAGTTTTGCACCAATAAAATGTTTTAGGAAATCAGACAAATGATGTTTTTATATAACATTGACGTTATGGTGTTCTACAAGTCACGGACTTCTCCCTCTAGTAAGATGAGTAATGAATTCGTAAATTCGTTAGGTGCCTGTACCGCTTATTTGACATGAATCACACGAGAACTAAATAACTTCATTAGATCGCTTATTCATTGATGATCATTTCATGATGTTTCATTAATGATTTAGCCGTTCATATCATGATATGAGAGTTCTGTTGTAACCCATTCAGTTTCAGACAAAATGAAAAACAAATACGAAAGTCCAGTTTATAAATCAATTTTAAAACACCTTTCTTTGCAAATTTAGAACATTTCCTCAAAAACAGATGGCAATACCTACTAGTAAGCTGATTTGATGTTTACTCGTCATGAAACTGATGAGGCACGTGTTTATAATCAAAAAATAATTCCACGTGCTTCAGAGTACATGTTTTTGTTCAATAAACATAGCATTTTCTTCAAAGTACTTTATATTTATTAGACTTTAAAGAACATTTTGAAGCACCATATCAAAGAGTTTATGGATCACTTTGAAACATTGTGACATAAATATCTCACGTCTTTGATCAACTGTTTTTTAATGTTAATATTGAAATTTTAAAAATCAAAGAAATACGTGTTTTTCTATGTGCGGAAAATTATCAAAACACCTCATATTTTTTATTTTTAAGAAGTTGAGTTATAAAGTACTTATACCATGAAATTTTCTTGTACTCCAAAAATTATTTCTTCTTCTTCTGATTGTTTTCATTTGAACGTCGTCTGTTCATCTAACTGTATTTCTAAATACCATAATAGCCTTTTCATTAGAGCAAAATAAGAATCTCATTAAAATGCACATTCTAATAGTGGCCCATTCTCACGTTCCTATAAAAAATGTGTCTGAAAAATGGCTTACAAAAGAGTTTTATCAGTTGACGCAGACTCTGCCATTTGAGAACTAGCGAAAAGGAATCAAAATCCAAATTCAGTTCACTTTCTGAAGACTAGACAGCAGATCTCTCGGAAAAGCGTGGGGGTGAGAGACTCAAACCTTTCGCAGTGTGGAAGGAAGCGCGATTGGAAGATCTTGGAATCATGCCCTGCCCTCTTGTCATCCCAACTGAAACCATACCAGATGACTACGAAAGATTCGGCTATCTACATCTTCACTGTCATTTCTGCCTTCAGGGCCCCACGTTTACAATCTTGATGGTAGAGATATCTTTCAACAACATTCAGGGATTGTTTGGAACTTATTCATTTCTATGCTTTCCTTAACGTTTAATTGTCTTAGACAAACGAAATTTTGATGAAGAAGCCTATGTTTCGGACTGATGGTAATGGAGAGATTTTAGTTCTGATGGCTAGGAAGATTTTTATATTGGATTTCACTCAAAAACACAACAAATTAAATGGATGAAATATGGTGTGCTGTTTCCCTACCAAAATTGGAGATTTCGGTCAGATTTTGAGTGAGATGTGTTGAGTGAGATTGTTTCAGTCTGTATGTTTGGGGATGAACATTATAACTCGAACACGCATCGAGTGAGGTGGGTTAAATTTGGCAAACGGTTTTAAAACCGGAATTAAAGATCTGTTTTAAATTTTATATCCACTCGGTCAAATGAAAGAGTTCCAAAATGCATACTTGATTCTCTTCGATCTATTGCGGAGCTCAAAACACACCGTGTAAATATAAGAGAAACTCGAGTGTAGTGCACTTGAAGTTGGTTTAGTATTTCTTTTACTTACATTGGTGTTTCTATTTCGCACTATAAAAGTTTTAAATTCATTTTTACAAGTTGTTCCACAAAGGTCTCGCTCATTTTAAAAATAAACTTGACAGCGGAGACAGATAGAATAATGAAACCAGTGGTAAGTTTATTTTGAAAGCCTTCTGATGCAGAAGTTTAAAAATTAGTTACAAATAAGGCCGACAAGTGGCGCTCTAAACTGTTATCGCAGTATGGAGTCCTAGAAGATAGCAATAAATTGTAATTTGCAGGCAATCGTTGTGAACGCAATACAATCTATACAAAATGTGCATTTTTCGCAGCGCAGAGAACAGGAAACGGTTTTACGACTAGAATTAAATATCTGTTTTACATTTTCTATCAATTCGGTTAAAGGAAAGATTTCTGGAATGCATACTTGATTCTCTTCCCTCTACTGCGAAGTCGATAAAGATTTGTTTCCAGATAAAACACATAAATTGTGATAACAGAATTTATAAACTCAATAGATATCAAGAGGTTGAAAATGTCTTTTAATCAATTCATGTAATTATTGTGCATTTAAGATATATTTCCTGTTGAGTTGTGACTTGAAACATATTTTAAGCCAGGCGGATACGTAAAGAACACATTGAGATGTCAGACTTTCGGATATGAGCGAAAGGTAGAAACTTGTTCTCTCTTACTGCTTTAGCTAATCTCACATTCTCTTGACTCTAGTCAGCTCGAATGTATTGCTATTTTCGTCACCATCCGACCTGAATATTAAGAAAAATAATGAGATATAGCAGAATAAGGCTTTAAACAAAGAAAGTTCGTTATTTTTGAAATGATAACAGCACGAAGGTAATTGCTGCACAGATTGGTTAGTAGAATATATTGGGATTCAAGCACAAACTATAAAATTTTTGAGAACATTCGTCACATATTATTGAAGAGTTTTTAAAGTCTCTACAGATTCAGCAGTGATTAATTATGTTCAAGTCGATAACTACATGAATAAGAGACAGACTTATCAGATGAAAATAACAATTACTGCACTAGAATTCAAGTAAAGGCAGTTTTTCTCTTCCACTAGAAATATTATTGAACTAATCAAGCTCGGCGCGCTTCTGTAACATTTTTGAGAATCATTTTCGATGAAGTAGAGACGACTCTTTTGATAAACCTTTAAACCAACCCTGAAATGGCCAAGATGCTGAATTACCCTCAGGTACTCAGTGCAGAAAATTCTTGAAATAGATTATTTTATGAGAGGTTCTTATGAATATATAAATATATCTTATTACTGAAAAATATAACAAAAAATCATATTTGAATTAAAAATTTCATATGTCATTCATTTTGAAGTTATTAATTCTAAAAAATATCCCTTCCGGAGAAGACAATCTAAGAAATTACTAATATATTAGCCAAGATCTGCCTCTCGGTAACGCTCTGACGTCACCAACAATAAAACTCGCGCTATAGCACCGCGAGACATTAAACAGCATTATGTCATTGTTAGAGAACCTAAATTTCAGTAATTTTAAATTTAAAACTGAAATTGTCGTTCTAATTTCAAACTAGCTCTAGAATAGTGAAATAAAATTTTCTATCGATTGATATAAAATTTATCTCGCTATGATCGATAGTTGCCGAGAAATTTTAAATTATATTAATCATAAATTTCAAATTAATTTCCGTTTTTGAATAGAAAGTAGTAAATTTCGTCAGTGGTATATCATACGCGTGATATAGCTTGAACGCCAAGATGCATCTGCATTATTTATTGCTATCGTGATGATATAATTTGATAATAATTTTTTGGCAACGTATGACAAGCAGAAGTGCTTTGTTTTCATAAGAATTTCGAAAAAGAACTCCTTTGAAATTTTAAGTTTTGACTTACGTTTGAAAAGATGAGAATTTCATGGTTATTGAATTATAATAAAATTGTTAAAAAACGAAAAATACTTCACACGGAATGTTGAGTCTTTTGAATAAAGGAATATGTAAATAATATGTAAATAAAAAACAATATTTCCTGTCATAAAACATATGTTTATTTTATTTGCTTTCAATCAGTGTTAAACATTTCTTTCGCATATATATATCTATGTAAACACTTCAAATTTGTCGGGAAATCTCTCTAAGGAAGAGGCATTTTGCACCCGTCATACCATGAAGGGTGATTTTCTAGTTACAGTTTATTTTGGAAGTAGAAAACACTTTTTCTAATTAATGAGGTATTCTTAAGTCATTCTGAATTCAATTTCATCTTTTTAATAAAGTGCGGAAAAAGTAAACTCTTATCCATTCTTGCTATTTTTAAGATGACGTTAGACTTCTTCTTCTTCTATCATACTGATGCTTCATATTTTCTTTCCTTTTTCATAAATTTTATTATTCGAGTTAACATTGTATTCAGTTGATAAATAGCTTTTTCATTGTCGTTCTCTTTTATTTTTTAATACTCAATCAAAAACTTAAAATAAAAATTTTCGTTTAATAGCTGATTACTTTTTAAAGACATCATGTGGAATAATCCTGCAAGATTTGAAATTTATACTCCTATCTGAAGTAGAAAAATAAATAATAAACAGCTCGTTTTTATAAGCAAAAATCAACAAATTTAAAACGAGGACCAAATCTAAATAAATGAAGCTAGTTCCTGTTTCAACTTGACTGTTCGGAATTTTGTCTGCTCGTCCATAAATTTATTTGTGTTCGTTTGTTTTCGATATCACGGCCAAACGCATGATCTACTTTTCTTCGAATATGGCATAAATGTTCCTGAAGTCATTAGAAAAGCAGTACGAGTAAGTATTTTTACTTTGGATCCCGTTTCAAAATTTTGGTCGTTTTAATGATTTAGGCGTTCGGAGAGTCAATGCAAAGTTTATCAACATTAAAACACTAGAATAATTTCGCCAATATCGAGGCAATTAATGTTGATTTCCTTAATACTATAAAAATTCAGGCATTTAATAGCAATTTTGTGAATACTAAAAAAAAAGGAAACTTATGTAAATAAATCGATTTCAAAAAAAGTCTAAAAGTTTAATAATTCGACGGAAAACAGATTTGGCATTTTTTTGAAATTGCGAGGTCTACTGTTGACAGAGCTACTAGTATAAATTAAATGTATTGGCATTTAGAGCTATTAAAAATTAATTTTTGATAAGTTTAAGCTACTATTTTGATGTAACAAGATCGGTTATCTTTTCTTTTGGAAAAAAAGTAATAATAATAATTTATATGACTTGCGTTCCTCATTCATAGTAGAGAAATGTTCTACATCTGTGTATTCGTATTATGAGATCTGTCGTATTTACAAAGGATGTCTATTAATTACTAATTTGCCAATAAAGCAAGGATGACAGCTGATTTACATTTTAACGGTTAATAAAATGATATATCACTTTATAAAAATTCTTTAAAAAATTATCTGTAGCGTTTCATTTAGCGCATGCATAAGAAAATATTGTCACGGTCATCGAATGGTTAGAGCGCTTCTCTACGATGCCAAAGGACTCGGGTTCGAATCCCTGGACTTTTACGTTTTCATTTATTATTTCGATTATTTAATTTATATGCAAAATAGCATTTATGTAAATTTCTTATATGTAAATTACCCCTTAGTTATGCTTATTAACTGTAACTGTATTATTAACCGTTTCGCCATCTTTATATAAGCAGATGTAATATTGAGTTCTAAGAGATAAAGTCTTGAGTTGAGATTAGCGAGCTTTGTCTTCATTCGATGCATCCAATTGATTATCCACGCTAACTTTATCTACGCGGCAGTTTGGTGGAGGCGCCGGGTACGATAAACACGACGGAAGAGCTACGCAGAAGTCGACGTGTCCAAGGACATCCTCCAGGGTTTGGCCTATTACTGGATCCAATTAGAGGTCCGAGAAAAATGCCTGAGTCGAAGGAAACTACGCCAAAACTGCTTGATGATACCAGCTCCGTTCCTGTCAGAGTTCCACCAGCACCAGTACCGATCCTGACGTACCAGCTACCTAGAAATCCCTGCATTTTCTCGGGAGATGACAACCAACAAGACGCTAACAACTGGCTGAAGGACTTTCAACGAATCGCCACCTATAACCATTGGGATGATCAGATGTGCCTGGCTAACGTTATTTTCTATCTCGCTGGAACAGCTCGACAGTGGTTCGACAACAATGAGGACACTTTTACCAATTTTACTACGTTCAAGAATTCCCTGAGCAATGCGTTTGCCGAACAGAAGATTTACGACGCCAAGCTGAGAGACTGTTACTATCACGTACCCAGCATATTGGAGAGACGTCTGAATCGTACATCCAAGACGTACTCTCTCTGTGCCGGAAAGCTAATCCTCCCATGTCAGAAGACGAGAAAGTGGCGCATCTCATAAAGGGTATAGCGGAGGACTTATACCAGACTCTGTTAGTTCAGGACTTTAGGAGAGTCGACGAGTTTGTAAAAAGATGCCGTGAGATAGAAAGTCCTCGACGAAGAAGTATCACCCGAACAAGATTTCAGAGGTTACCTAATGTTTCGGCAGTGTCGGCAGAAACAGACGTTGGTGACATAAGATCCTTAATACGTGAAATTGTAAGGGAGGAACTTGGAAGGGTCTTACCGGAAATGAAATACTACACGAATGATGAACCTGAATCGCCACCTGACATTGGATCTATGGTCCGAGAAGAGGTTATGGAGACTCTGACACCACTCGCTGCTCCGAGACAACGCAACTCTATTCCTCGACGCAACACCACTTCTTGACACTCAGTCTCAGTTAGATCGCCCCCAAGACGTGAAGCCAGAAATAGCGCTGTTCCAATGCGTAAAACCGACCTGTGGAGAACTGACAGCAACGTACCTCTCTGCTACCACTGCGGACGCCCAGGACACGTTTTGAGGTATTGTAAGAAGAGACGGCAAATATTCGCAGAGTCAAGAGCCTCACGAACATGCAACCCCCGACGAGATGCCGATACTGAATCGACGCAAAGCTTTGAAGATAGCTACGCGCAGCCGACTTCCTCCAGTTTCAGGAGCAACTCGCCTTACCTTCGACGTTTCCGCTACCGCCGACGATCACAGTCACCTTTACGCCGCTCCAGCCTTTCTCCACGTCGACCCAATGAGGAAAACTAATTCAAGCGACCTGTTCAGGAGGTGAGGCCGCAATTGAAGAAAATCCTCCGACGTACATTACAACTAAGTTAAAAAAGAACACCACCCATATCACAGTCAATAGACAGCGTGTAAAAGCCCTCGTTGATTCAGGTGCCGATTACTCCGTTATATCTGAAAAATTACGCCGACAATTGAATGCTCCTGTGTTTACTGAGACTAGACCCACACTGAAAACTGCATGTGGAAAACCTGTAG
This sequence comes from Araneus ventricosus, assembly GCA_013235015.1. Taxonomy (NCBI): domain Eukaryota; kingdom Metazoa; phylum Arthropoda; class Arachnida; order Araneae; family Araneidae; genus Araneus; species Araneus ventricosus. Next base: position 48,446 of record BGPR01004950.1, read on the forward strand.
CCGCCTCGGGACGATGTGTATTAAAAGTAAACTTGAATGGAACTGTGAAGCCTTTTGAATTTCTAGTGTTTCCGCAGTGCAGTCATCAAATGATACTTGGATGGGACTTTATCCGTACCACTGATGCCGTCATAGATTGTGGAAAGGAAGAGTTTCAACTTGCAGAAATTCTTCCAGACAACATAACTTCTGGCAAATCAGATTTCTCCTTGTTTGCCGAAGCAGATTACCTAATTGAAGCCAATTCTGCGAAGCAAATATGTACTCTTAATCCAGATATTGAAGAGGTAGATGAGGCTTTAATTATTGGTGACAAAGTTCTCATGTGCGAAAGAGAGTTATCTATTCCAGCGTCAATTGTTAACTTTGAGAGTGGTCGCAGTAAATTATGGGTAACGAATTTCTCTCGAGAAAACCAACTGATTCCAAAGGAAATAAACATAGCCTGCTTGACGACTATAGAAAACGACGCCATTTGTTCCCTAAAAGGTGAAGATCGAGAAGATTCTAAAGAACACAAGACCAGGTCGAGAATAACTCGAGAAAAATTAAAAGGAGTTTTGGGCGCTGAATTGACGTCTTTTTAGAAAGAAGAACTACTGCATCTATTGGAAGAATTTCGTGACATTTTTGACATTAACAAAAAATCGAGAAAATCCAGATACAATGCTGTGAAGCACAGGATTGAAACAAGTGACAACGCCCCAATAAAGCAGAGACCTTACCGTACATCAGCCACTGAAAGACGTGCGATTGAAAATGAAGTACAAAGGATGCTGAAAGAAGACGTAATACAGCCATCAGACAGCCCATGGTCATCTCCAGTCGTGCTTGTGAAAAAGAAGAATGATGAATGGTACTTTTGTGTCGATTATGGAAGACTGAAAAAAATCACCAAGAAAGACGTCTATCCTCTGCCACGCATCGATGACGCCTTAGACTGCCTAGCTGGTGCAAAAATTTTCTCCATGATGGATTTGAAGTAAGGCTACTGGCAAATAGAAGTTGACGACAAAGACAGGGAAAAAACTGCATTTGTGACATCAGATGGCCTTTATGAATTCAAATTCATGCCATTCGGATTATGCAATGCCCCAGCTACATTTGAGCGGATGATGGGCACGGTACTACGAGGCCTCAAGTGGAATATCTGTCTTTGCTATCTCGATGACATAATTCTGTATGCACCGAATTTCCAAGAACACAAAATTCATTTGAGGAAGGTTTTGAAATGTATCTAAGAGGCAGGTCTAACGCTAAATTCCAACAAATGCTCTTTCGGCAAGAAGAAACTTACGATATTGGGACACCTAGTTGATGAACATGGAATCTATCCAGATCCTCAAAAGACAGCTGCCGTAACAAAGTTTCCTGTTCCAGAAAATGTCTCGGATGCCCGAAGTTTTCTGGGCCTGTGCTCGTATTACCGGAGGTTTATCAAAAACTTTGCGATATCGCAAAGCTCTTGCATGATTTATTGAAAAAAATGCCAAGTTTTCATGGGGAACGCCGCAAAAGGAATCTTTCTTAACTCTCAAGAAGTTACTGACCAGTGGTCCTGTTTTGGGACATTTCCTTCCAAACGAAGAAACAAAGATACACTCGGATGCTAGCGGATATGGCATTGGCGCAGTAATAGTACAGGTCCAAGACGGCAAAGAAAGACCATTATCTTACGCATCCAGGTCTCTGAGAGCTGCCGAAAAGAACTACTCTACGACCGAGAAGGAGTGTCTTGCTTTCGTCTGGGCAATCAGTAAATTTAGACCGCATCTCTTCGGAAGACCCTTCACCGTAGTAACGGATCACCACTCTTTGTGCTGTTTAGCCAATCTCAAGGATCCCTCCGGAATACTTGCACGCTGGGCTTTGAGGTTGCAGGAGTACGACATCAACATCGTCTATAAAAGCGGCCGTAAACATTCCGATGCTGATTCATTGTAAAGAAAGCCTCTTTTCGAATCAGTTGTCGAGAACTGTGATGAAATTCCTTCCCTTGCCGCTCTCACAGATTATAGAAAAGAGCAGCTAAAAGATATACACTTGAAGTCCATAATTAGAACTCTCGAGAAAGGTGACGGTTACCAAAGTTATCAGATGAGAAACAATGTGCTGTACAAAAGAAACTATGATCCTACGAGACAAAAATGGCTTTTGGTTATACCGAAACAACTCCGCCGTGATGTCTTGAAGAGTCTTCATGATGCTCCAACTTCCGGTCATCTCGGATTTGCCAAAACGTACGACCGAATAAGGAGGAAGTACTATTGGCCAGGATTATATGGGAGCGTACGCCGATATGTGTCGCATTGCAGAGAATGCCAAAGACGAAAATCTCCACCTCAACCTCCATCAGGACAACTCCATCCTATTAAACACCCTGATATACCATTTAATAAAATTGGAGTAGATCTTCTTGGACGCTTTCCGATTACACGAAACGGGAATGGGTGGATCATTGTTTGTACCGATTACTTGACAAGATTCACAGTGACTAAAGCGTTACCAACTGCTGAAGCAACAGAAATTGCTAAATTTCTAGTTGAAGAAATCATACTGAAGCACGGTGCCCCTAGAGAAATGATAAGTGATCGAGGACGTTCCTTCTTATCCAATCTTGTAAAAGACATCAATCAATTGTGCCAGACGTCTCATTTTCTAACGACCGCCTACCATCCACAACGAATGGCTTAACAGAAAGGTTCAACAAAACACTAGCAGATATGCTGTCCATGTACGTAGATGTCGAACAAAGAAATTGGGATACCATCCTACCATTTGTGACTTTCGCCTATAATTCGGCAAAACAAGACACCACCGGATTTAGCCCATTCTTTCTCGTACAAGACAGAGATATTGAGACTCCTCTCGACGTAATTCTTCCACATGACACAGAAATTCATGCCGATAATTATGTACAACAGCTGATCACTAGAGCTGAGGAAGCTAGGCAGATTGCGAAACTACACATCCTGGACACTCAAGCAGTGGAAAAGCGACGGTATGACGAGAGGCACCGACCAGTCAATTACAATGTTGGCGACTTAGTTTGGGTATTTACCCCAGTACGAAAAGTGGGACTTTCCGAAAAGCTCTTTAGACGCTACTTCGGTCCTTACAGATACTATCTGACGTAACATACGAAGTAAAAAGTATAGAAATGAATAGCAGACGACATAGTAAAAAAGACACGTCCTGAGGTTGAAACCCTACAGTGATCCACAGAAACAACTGGATGACGCAGGAGCGCACAGGATTCCTAGGAGACTTGTCACAAGGAGCCAGGTCAGATCACAGCGGGACGCTGACTCCTCCTAAGGAGGGAGAAATGTCGCGGTCGTCGAATGGTTAGAGCGCTGCTCTACGATGCCAAAGGACTCGGGTTCGAATCCCTGGACTTTTATGTTTTCAATTATTATTTCGATTATTTAATTTATATGCAAAATAGCATTTATGTAAATTTCTTATATGTAAATTACCCCTTAGTTATGCTTATTAACTGTAACTGTATTATTAACTGTTTCGCCAACTTTATATAAGCAGATCTAATATTGAGTTCTAAGAGATAAAGTATTGAGTTGAGATTAGAGAGCTTTGTCTTCATTCGATGCATCCAATTGATTATCCACGCTAACTTAAGCACCGATTAAAGAAATATTATGCACTAATTAAGAAATGCAGAAACAAAGTGCAAAAAAAGTAATTTTTATCGTTCTCTCAGCAAGCTATGAATCTTAAAAATTAATGTTAACATTTCGTTAAAACAATAAATGAAATATTTTATTTTGTTTTGAATCTTAGTTCTTTGAGCATACTGGCAATTCCAGCTCAAGTGCAGTTTAGTTAAAAATTACAGACATCAAGAATATCTCTTATCAGCACTGAATCGAATTTATCTCTAGAGAATTTCAACAGATTTTTTTATTTTAATTCTTCTGTAACATGTCTAATAATAGCTTAAAACTCCATTTAAAATGTCACATAATGAAAATATTACTATCGACGTCCTGAGAATAGCTGACAAAATCTATTTCACAATCCAGACGACATTTTCATGTCGGAAACAAAAAATTCGAAATATCTATCGATGACTATGATAGAAAAAATTTATAAACAGGATAATTTTTTATGAAGATTCTATAAATGAAACAAAAAGCTTGTTGACATATGGAAATGTTGGCTTCTACTTATTTAAACATGAAAGAACCAAACATGACTTGTTTGACGTATCAAATAATAAACTATGAATACCCCATTTAATTCAATTTATTTCTTTCTTTTCTAGAAGAATCTATTTGCAACGGAAAAATCAACAAAATTCTAAAAACTACATTTTTCTACTGTTGCCACAAAAAATAAGTGATGAACAAAATTAAATATGATAAAAAATAAATGCTTTAAATAAAAAGAAAACGATATTTACAAATAAATATTAAATGCTTTAAATAAAAAGAAAACGATATTTACAATCAAATATTAAATGCTGCGTGAGCTATAATTCAAACACTACATTACTCCCCCACCAGTAACTATGTTACGTTACGAAGAAGGGAAATGAGTAGTGTGACCAACATAAACAATTATTTAACATTCATAAAGTTCAAAATAGTTAACTACAAATAGTACTTAAAATCTTCGAAGGTAAAAATGTCTTAAAGTCAGTCCTTGAATCGGATGGGTAAACGAATAGTTCTACCTGTGCGAGATTGTTTTTGCGTCAAATCTGGTTTATTATCTGATGCCTGCAACTTGTGATCAGTGGTTGTCCCCTTAGGATTGTCCTCAGCTAAAATATAGGCTGGCTTCAAGCGATCTAATGATTCATTAACATGTTTCCCTTTTATCCTGCCGGTCAATTACGCGAAATGGTCCTTCGTAAGGAGATTCCAATTGCTTTTTAACTATATCTATACGTTGAAAAACGTGAGAGCAGTTTTCTTAGTCTTTATGCACAAATATCAGTCGACTCGAATTTCTACGAGTGGTTCTTGGTCCCACGGTTTCCATTTGTTTCTGGAGGTTATTAGCAAAGCCTTCCGATGCTGTTCGGATACTGGGTTCACTAAAAAACTCTCCAGGAAGTCTGAGACTTTCTCCGTAAACTATTTGTGCAATTGAATGATTGTTATCTTCTTGAATTACAGTACGCAAACCCAAAAGTACTGTCGGTAACGTGTCAATCCAAGACAGATTGTTGTGAGCTTTTAAAGCTGTTTTTAATGTTCTATGAAGGCGTTCAACTTTGCCGTTGCATGCAGGATGGTAGGCTGTAGTATGTTGCAGCTTAATACCACAGACTTTGGACAAAGTTTGCAATGTTTCACTTCTGAACTGAGTTCCGCGGTCGGTAATAAGTTTGTGTGGCGTTCCAAAACGTGCTATCCAGTTGCTATAAAATTCTCTTTCCACAGTGTCTGCTGAAATGTTGTCTAAAGGAATTGCTTCCATCCAATTTGAAAATCTGTCGATGCAAGTGAAACAGTAAATATTTTCTCTCGATGGAGGAAGAGGACCAATGAGATCTATATGCACAACACAAAATCTTCCTGAAGGTACTTCAAACTCGACCAATTTTGTTTTAGTGTGGCGATTGATTTTAGCTTTTTAGCTTTAGGTTCGAGTCCACAATTGCACATCTTTTTTAATGCTAGGCCAAATGAATTTTGAATTCATTAATTTTATAGTTGACTTAATTCCTGGATGTGATAGGCCGTGAATATGATGAAAAATTTGTTTTCGAAAAGCTTGTGGAATGTAGGGCCGAATTGTGCTAGTTGAAGTATCACACCATAAGTATTTCACCGAAGGTAGAGGGTACCCCTTTAAATTCAAGGAAGTAATGGTTTGCAAGCTCTTCAGTTCTTCATCTTGAGTTTGTGCGTCAGCTATTTGATCGTAATCTATTGACGAAACTTCAGTAACCCTAGATAACGTATCGGCTACAATGTTATATTCACTTTTTATATATTTAATATCAGTCGAAAACTGAGAGATATAGTTAAGTTAACGAGCTTGTCCTGGTGCCGCTTTTTCAAGCTTTTGGTGAAAGGCAAATATTAGGGGCTTATTGTCTGTATAAATTGTAAATGTTCTTCCTTCCAGATAATGCTTGAATTGTTTAACTGAAAGATATATGCCTAATAATTCCCTGTCATACGTGCTATAAGTTTGTTGTGTATCGTTTAAATTTTTAGAATAAAATGCAATTGGCTGCCAAGTTGAGTTTCCATATTGCTGTAACACTGCGCCTATTGCTGTATCTGAAGCATCTGTAAATAATGACAGAGGTAATTCAGAATTGGGAAAAGACAACAACGTTGCATTTGTGAGGTCATTTTTGCACTTTTCAAACTGTTTTTCAGCTTCATCAGTCCATTGGATCTTTCTTTTGTCCTTCTTTTTAGAACCTTTAAGGTATTCATATAACAAAGCTTGATTCTTTGCTGCGCCTTTTAGATAACGACGATAAAAATTAAGAATTCCAAGAAATGTTCTAAGGTCTTGAATATTTTCGGGTCTTTTGTAATTCATAATAGCTTGAACTTTATCTGGCAGAGGACGAAAACCTTGGGGTGTAATTAAATATCCCAAAAATTCGATTTCTTCAACAGCGAATACAGATTTTGAAATATTTATTCTTAAGCCAAAAGTATTCAATCTTTCTAAAACTAAATTAAGATGGATTTCATGCTCTTGATTGATTTGGATGCAATGAGTATATCGTCTAAATATGGAAAAACAAAGTCCAATCTTCCGAGAACTTCATGGATAAATCGTTGGAATGTTGCAGGAGCATTTTTCAAGCCAAAACTCATTACGTTAAATTCATATAAACCGAAAGGTGTCATGATAGCTGTTTTACATTTGTGCTCTTCTGCAATGGGTATTTGGAAATATGCTTTAAATAAATCTATTTTAGAAAATATCTTGGTTTCTTTTAATATTTGATGGAAATCTTCTAACCTTGGTATTGGGTAGCGATCGGGAATCGTCTGAGCGTTAGGCTGACGGTAATCCCCACATGGCCGATAGGATCCATCTTTCTTCGTGGCTAGATGCAAAGGACTTGACCATTGCGAATTCGATAGTCGAATTATTTCATTGTTGAGCATAAATGTAAACTGTTCTTTAGCAATCGCTAGTCGTTTGGGATCAATCTGCCGTGCTTTGGCATATATAGGTTGACCATTTGTTTCAATAAAATGCTTAACATCATGTTTTATTTCCTTAGGGAAAAAATTAAGTCTAGAAATTTCAGGATATTTAAGGAGTAAATTCGAAATTTTTATGGATTTATTCAATGTGCTTACAACGTTATCACTTGAAATAGCAGTTATATCACCTAGCACAAAGAGATTTGTTATCCCATCAATTAATATTTTCTTATTTATGTCAACAAGTAAGTTATATTTGTGAAGAAAATCAGCGCCCAAAATGCCTTTTGTGACGTCAGCAATTATGAATGGAAACTGAAAATCACGACGTAATCCCAAATCCAGATTTAAGATCTTTATACCATAAGTTGAAATTTCAGTGCCATTAGCAGCATATAACAGATATTCTGCTTTCTTTTTATTTTGAGACGTAGCTGGAATTATGCTAACATCAGCTCCACTGTCTAAGAGAAAGCGCAAATTTAATCTTCGGTCACGGACGAATAAGCGAAATTTGCGACATTCCTTTTCATTTTCTGCAGCAGAGTTTGTCGCTGAACTTACTGCAGACTTGAGTTTTCCTGATTTTCTTGTGGTTTTTGATTCCAACTGCAATGAGGTTGACATTTCTCCGGAAAGCATTTGGTTCCAAATCGAAAATGGAAGTAACACAATTTCCCTTTTGGATTGAAATCATGGCGCCGGTTACTTCGGCTTCGAGATCGATTACGGAAATAATTGTTATTCTACGTTCACGGTCTAGCTCCAGTACGAATACATAATGTAGAAATTTGCTGTACTAAATTTTTAACTCTATCTAACAATTCGTTAGAAGAATTGTATTCATAGCTTGTACTGTAAATTTCGGTATTAGGGCTCATATCGCAAATTTTGTCAGCCGTAATCGCCAAACTAACAGTATCTTCTTTACTGACGATTAATATATTTTTAATAGAGTCTGGTAGTTTTCCAAGCCATAAAGTTTTAATCAAATTTTCAGAAACATCTGATGTAGCTACTGATCTTAATTTTTGTAACAACCGACTAGGCTTTAAATAATCTAAATCAATACCAGTGATTAAACGTTGAATTCTTGCATTATCACTCTCTTTACATAAATAAAAGAGTCTAGTTTTGGAATCCGTTTATTTAGTTTGGCTATCACTGCGTATGATATCCCATATATTTTCAACAAATTTGGGATCCAATTGCGAAATGAAATAATTAAATTTCGTTTCTTCGGCAGTGATACCGCTTATTTTGAATTGGGCCTCTACTTGATAAAACCATATTTCCGGTTTATCTATCCAAAATGGAGGAATTTTTACACTCACCTTATGCAACTCAGTTTCATCTACTTTTCCGCCTTCAATCGACATATTTTTGTTGCAGGAACGGGTCACCATTATGTTGGCTTCTACTTATTTAAACATGAAAGAAGCAACACGAACTTGTTTGACGTATCAAATAATAAACTATGAATACTCCATTTAATTCAATTTATTTCTTTCTTTTCTAGAAGAATCTATTTGCAACGGAAAAATCAAGAAAATTCTAAAAACTACATTTTTCTACTGTTGCCACAAAAAATATAATGTGATGAATAAAATTAAATATGATAAAAAATAAATGCTTTAAATAAAAAGAAAACGATATTTACAATCAAATATTAAATGTTGCGTCAGCTATAATTCAGCCACTACAGAAATTTTGAAGATAGTACAGTTTCACATATGTAGACAACACCTTGTGAAATTTTTAGACGGAAAAAAAGCTTCAGTAGACGCATTTATTATCTTTACGATGACATTTATAAATTCAATATGCAATGAACGACGGCAGAATAATCCTATATGGACAATTTTTTCCTCAATTGTATATTAATATTTCCATAATAATAACTAAATATAAATTCTAACCTATTTATATAATATATAATTATCTGCAGTGTCACCAGGTGGCGTCGTTACTTTCTTCTGCATTGTACTTCCGAGACTGGCGTGTAATTGTACTGTTTAGTGGAGAATATATGAAGTGGCTGAAAGAATGAAATTTATTGAATTTCCGTTTACAACTACTGAAATATACACCGAAATTGACAGTTTACAAAAGCGGATTTAAAATGGCATTTCTAAGAATGGTAAATATATAAGAAAACATGCTTAAACGTATTTACCACTATTTTCATGCAATTATTTTCTATATAAAATTTTATTCATTACTTCTCAGCGTTACCATAGGGTTATTTATTCTGAAATTTATTTAAAGCCCGAATTTATTTATTTCAGCTGGTAATTGCAATGTAGTCTAAGATATATCGACGGTGAGGTGAAATAACGTAATGGTTAAACTTCTGTTTCTTCACATCGCTATTGCTGGTAGAGATGCGGCAATATAAATTAAATTACAAAGCAAAATAGGAAGTGCATGATTATTAATATAAAATAATATGGGATGTTACAAAATAAGATATAGAAAAGATAAGAGACTGAGATATTATACAAAGGGATTTTGAATTTACTTAATAGAATGGGCAAAAAAAATAAATTTCTTCTTTTCGAAAAACTATAGTGCAGAACACTTGCCTCTATGTTAGATAAGTAAAATGCAAAAAAAGTTTTTCTTTTGCTTACATCTGGCGGTAGCGCAGCGACCCTAAACTTTTCGAAAATATACGGTTTTCATAATTTTTCTAAGAACTGGAAAAAATCATATAATTTCTATAACATGTAGCTATAGGTGTAGTTTAGTATAAAAAAGTATAGGAGCCATAAATAAATGAAAAATACATTTTACAATTTGTTAATAGCGCATTACGCTAAAAAAGCACATTTTTTACAAAAAATTGACAAATTTCCATTGAAACAAAAAGTTGTATCTCGTTGAGTAAAATTTCAATTTGTAATCAAATGCAGTCCTTTACTGGCCTTCAGTTTCTTTTGGTATTACGAAATAAGATTTGCTTGAGAAACTCGGCGTTGAAGGTCTTGAAAGAAGTGTAGTTCTTATAAAAACATGTCTAGAATTGCAACCGACACCTTTTTGTGATGCATCGGTTACTAGCTTCACACATCGTTCCACTGCTTGGGTATTATGACATGATAACTTCTGAAAATTCCACTCAGCCGATGTTTCACCTGATTGGATACGTGAATCTTCGCATCAAAGGTGGTGTTGAATGTATAAAAGTGTTCCAGTGAATCATTTTAATGCAGTCTGTAGCTAGGAAAATTATTTTGTTGGTTGGAAACTCCTAATTGACTTTCTTTTAGATGTTAACTTTTTAGCTTTTATAATTATTCTGAAACCTAACTCTTTTATATGATCCCTTTTATCTACTATCACACTCAAAAGCCAAGTTTTCTGGATGGGCAAAAACGCATTTCTCTGAATTACTGGGTCAATGACTTTCAACAAGTTTTCTGGCAGGAATCTTGAAAATTTTATAACTTTAAATACATGCTCTGGTCCATTCGTGAGCTACTTAATTTTCTTAATATGAAAGCATATAGGCAAACACGTATGACTTTAGGATAAAAGAAACAAAGATCTTGTGTTCCTCTGTTGGGTTTTCAATACTTATATAGAAACGGATAACTCTGTTCACCGTTGTTAACCATCTTGAATTGAAAAGTGCACCAGGATCAGGAACAAATAAATCTTCAGGACAGCTACCTGATTTTATAGCATAACTTATGTCCAGCAGATCTGTTTAACTTCGCTTAAAATGTTCCGTTCAATTTCTGGAATCTCACACTAATTACCTTCTCACATTTACTGAGCTGTGTGTCAATCGGACCACTAAATGATTTTGGTCCAGTCGTTTCACCATCTAAATTTATGAAGAGATGCCGAAATGGCAATTCATTAAAGTGTAAGAGGCCCCCCCCCACTGTAACGGTTTTTTAACTTGTTTTTGAATTTGGCAAATAACACCTGTTTTCCACCCCGTATTGGTAACGGTTCCATCACATCCAAATACGTCGAGTTCATATAATAAAAATCCAGTTTCAGTCAAATAAGTTCTGAATGCTGTTGGTAATGTTTTCAACAGACCTAGAAGAGAATGCAACATGACAAACGAACACAGAACTTGGTTCTTGTAAAATTGAATAATGTTCGTCTATTATGGTTCTTCGAAACTGCTTTGAGTTTACTTTTTCAATCACGAGGGTGTCTTCCCATGTCACACACAAGCAGTGGAACGATGTGGGAAGCTGGTAACCTAGACATCACAAAAAGTTGTTGGTTCCAATTCTAGAGATGGTTCTATAAGAACTACACTTCTTTCAAGACCTTCAGTGCCAAATTTTTCAAGGAAATTTTATTTTAAAGTACCAAAAGAAACTGAAGGCAAGTAAAAGACTATATTTGATTACAAAATTTTAAACATTCAGAAACAACTTTTTGTTTCAATGAAAATTTGTCAATTTTTGTAGAAAATATGTATTTTTTGAGTGTAATGCGATATTAACAAATTATAAAATACATTATTTTTTCATTTATTTATCTTTTCTGAACTTTAATCTACTAAACTGTACCTCTAAGTACTTGTTATAGAAATTATATGATTTTTTTCATGTTAATAAAAATTTATGAAAATCGTATATTTTCGAAAAGTTTAGGGTCGATGCGCTACCCAGATGTGAACAAAAGAAAAACTTTTTTTGAATTTTACTTATCTACCCTAGAGGCAAGTTTTACGCACTATAGCATTTCGAACAGAAAAAAAAAGTTTTTTGAAATTTATTGTGTAGTCTAACAAATTCCCTATTTACGCCGATTTAAAACTGTTTGACTTTTTCTGTGGTTATTTTCATCACGAAAAACGTTTAATGATTATTAAAAACTTTTAATCTTTTTCTCTTTGGTAGACGATGTATTAAACATAGAAAATAGAGTCGAAAATTTTGGTCTCGAAATTTCCATGAATCTCTACATTTCAGATTCTCCTTAGTAAAGAGAAACAAAAAAAGATTTGTTTTGGAATTATATCTGTATGTCTGTTTGTCTTTTTTTATACCAATACAAAAAGACGGGATGAAATTTGGCACGCTGTCTTTTCACAAAAACTGTAGATACGTATCAAATTTTGGGCAAATTTGTTCACCCGTCACATGTCTCCTTAGTCATTTGTATACGGTTCAAAATTTCGACGTCCATCACAAAATATCTTTTTAAAAAACATTGCTCCCCATGGTTTTTACCATTTCTTTTGGTCCTAATGAAGAGTATGTGAAGTCTGAAGAGTATGAAAAAAAATTAGAATTTTCTTAGATATTTGAGAATATAAACACAAATATTTATTACTTGTACCCTAAGTCACTTATGATTTGAGAAAAAAAAGCATAAATTGATGAAGCATATCAATAATTCTGAATTGTTGCTTTTTGGAAGCACCATAGGACAATTACTGTACGTTCACAATAACAGCTTAAAATTGACTATAATTTTAAAGAAGGATATAAAAAACGAATGCAGTGATAAGTTAGAATCTACAATTTCGTTTAAAGCTTCAATACGTGAAATCAAGAAACAGACCGTAATTGTCCGTAACTTTTAAAAACCCAATAACGATCAAATAATTCAATGCCAATACTTTAGCTCCTTTTAACTTTATTCAAAACTGACTTCTTAAAGCAAGGAAAGCATATTGAATTTTATGAAAGTTAATATCCTGAATATTGATGTTTATTAATAAATTAAATCCATAATTTAAATTCATTTCGATGATAATTATTTGAAGATTCAAGTGTAATAAATGTCAGTTTGTATTATGGACACTTAACATTTAGCTACACTTAGAGTATAATAAAATTCACCTCGTTGCAATGTCGATATCTTTTTGAATATTAACAGTATTGGACCGGAATTTTTTATAAAAGATCTCCAATTTATCTGGCGTTGAAGTTATGACAGAAATATTTCGCTATGTTTCGCAAATGCGCAGTAAATTACTCTTATTTCCTTTAATATTGAAATTTTAATACAGAGCTTCTTTTGCATATTAGCAAGTATTCTGTAAGTTTCGTTTCATTTAGTTGGAAACTTTGCATGTTATAATCGAAAAAACATGCTGACAATTTTGGGATTTTTTACAGAAACCTTTATATCTTTCTGTATTTTTGTGATTCAATTTAGAAAATGCATCTAATCATTATGCACATCAAACAAAACGAATGGTGAAAGTTTCAAGTCTTCATCAGCTTTCTATGAAACGGAGTAGGAAAAAATAATTTTCGTCTTCATCAATGTGTGCGTGCACGGTCCCCTAAATCACGGTTCCTTGAGAGTAGTAAGGTTAGGCTCACAGAGAGATGCTTTGATGATGTCAGATTAGGAGCATGATTTTTGACCCAGTGTTACGTAACAGAATAATGAAGTGTTTGAGAGCAACAAAATTTTTTTTTTCTAAGCAAGATTTTTTTGTAAAAACGTTGTTAAATGAGTTGTACATTGCGAAATGTAAAAAATTCTAATTTAACTCAGTGATATAATTTCCTAATATGGTCTTTGTGCAAGAAAATGGAGATAATTACATCTATAGCCCCTAAACTTTATGAATAAAAGTCATTTCTATTTTAACCCTCTGAGTGGTTCGGTCTTCCTTGTAAAGCGATTCGAAAAGCGAGCGATCGAAGACCCCTTACCTGTTTTAAAACTGCGTCTTCCTCCCGACAGAAGATGTCCCAAAAGCGCAGCGGATTCAGTATCTTCCCCCTTTGAACTATGGACAATCAACAGCCCCCGTGGCGGGTCTAACCACAAGAATTCGTTCTATTCAGCTAGGGACCTATTCAAACTAGCTCTTATTGCTTTCAGAGATCCCATCTGTGTTGTGACTAAATTAACACTTCAGGTCTTGGAGATGGGATCTATTTTCTGCATATTGACCGTGTCAATAACACCAGATGACAAAAATACACACCGGTTAGGCGGATATACCTATTTTTTATGTTTTAAATATCTAAAAATGTGAACATCATTGAAACTGATTAAAAGTTCATGATTTTAATATCCCTGTGACTTAAAGTTTTGCTATTTATTAATATTTGTATTTTATATATTGTATGTATTTTATATTAATAGTTTTATTTTTTATATCCGTGACTTCAATTTATTTTCTGTCTACTCTTCAGCATATTATTCGATGAATTTAAAATTAACTTACTAAATTTTAAGGATAAAAACAATGTTCTATATATATATATATATATATATATATATATATATGAATGAATATCATGAAAGTCAAAAATATTAAAATAAAATGGAGAGACTGTAGTAAATCGGTAAAAGCGTATAGATGCTCATCAGCGTAAGTAAAATCTATACGAACCGTTAAAAAATTTAATGAAATCATAATGTTTTCTGCGAACAGTGTTGGCATATAGCTAAAAAACACTATCCTTTACCCCGAACATTATGATAAACCAAGAATTTAAATGAAATACAATTAAAAGAAATGAAATTACTAACCTAAAACTGAGAGATGCTACCAACGGGAGACGTGACAAAGGGAATAACTGAACGCGTCATGTAGTGACCGGATGTTTACTAAAATATCAAGTTACTTCTGAGGTTGGGGGAGTTTCGATGAAGATTAGGAAATCGATGGAAGAAAAAGGATGAAAGCGAACTACATTGAGGAAACGATGAAGATTAAAGAAATGACGAAAAAAGGAAAGGAGTGTATTTAAAAATTAATGTGTAATATAAAAAATATAAGGTGTATGTAAAAATTAAGGGATGATGATAAAAAGGAAAGGAGTGTATTTAAAAATTAAGGTGTATATAAAATTAATGAAAGATGATAAAAAAGGAAATGAGTGTATTTAAAAATAGTGTAACTTGTGTAGTTAAAAATTAATGAAAGATGATAAAAAAGGAAATGAGTGTATGTTTTTTAATGTTTTGCTGTAACGTTCGAAATGTTAACTTTTGACTTACCGCTTAGAAGCTGAGAAATTCATGGTTATTGAATTAATTAATTCGTGGTTATTAATACTTTACAATCACGAAATAGTTTAATATATTTTTTACGATGAATACCGAAGAATAATCCATTGCAAAAAGACGGCGAATGAAAAAGGAAAGGAAAGCTAGATGGTTAGCGAGGCAAAGCCAGGAATCGCTGGACAGGATTCGTGCAGTAGAAACAGCCGTTTATAGGAGATGCATCGAAGCCGAAACTCCAGCTCAATCTCAAGCTCGCAGAGAAAGAAATGCTGACTCTTGAACATAATTTGCCAATTCTGTAATCGAAGCCCTCAAAAGCACTAGGTAATGATTTGCTTTATCCTAATTTTCTTCTTGACTGATTGACGAATCCTAACAATCCTGATTATAACCATTTTCACGATAACATCCGCTCATACAATAGTGCTGTTTCTTTCGCATCGATGGGAGCGAAAGTAGTTGATTTCAGCGGTGGGGGACCATACGTATTCAAAGTTCACGGTCAGATATGTCATCGCACCAGTCACATTCAATCAGTAAATGGCCAAGCTCCTCAGTTTGCCCAACTCTACTTGATCGATAGTATTCAGGCTACTGAAATTCGAGAAAATCATCCAACTAATGAGCAATGCAATATACGAATCCTGGATCAAATCGATCGCTTCTTTAGAGAGCTCAATAGATTATCTGACACATACCGCATGCTTCGAGAGGTTGAATTGCGAGTAATCGCAGAATCAAACGAAGCAGGCGAGGATGTTCCCGTCGTGAACATGGTCTTAAGGCGCGATAGACATTCAGACCAGCGAAGGTACAATGCACCGACAGCCAACGAGATAGCAACGATGTCAACAGCGATGGAGAACCTCCATTCGAAAGGGACATTCGCGTGTATCCATTGAATCCCGAAAATCCACTGCAACCATTTATTAATATCAACATCCACAGCCCAAATTTAGATCCGATGGCTTATCCCATTTTGTTTCCTTATGGCGAACCTGGTTTGCAACTCAACTGGCGTTGTGAGTCTTACCAAGGAGCACAAGGAAATCAAAGCAGAGTAATCGTAACAATGCTTCAGTACAAATCAGCGCTAACAGCTGTGAGAAACGACTTTAATCCGATTATTAGAGCGGGGAAACTTACGCAGCAATGGATTATCGATTCGTACCTCCAGGTAGAAGCATATAACCTGAATTTCATCAGAACGCATCAACAACAGTTACGAACTGAGATCAACCAAGGACTTGCGGACCATTTGGAGAATGCGGCTCAAAACGCAGCCGTCAAAGCCGGAATTCCAGTAGCCCTGCCCTCATCATTTGAAGGATCACAGCGAATAATGAGGGGACGGTGTTCGGACGCAATGACCATCTTTGGAAAATACGGTTACGGTTAATCCAAAATGGCCAGAAATCACGGATCGATATGTCTCTTGGTTATTTGCGCAAAAACATCGAAGCAGCGTCTTGGAACTTGGCACTGCATGGCATCAATGCAACCCTTGAACAACTCGGAATGTCATGTGCTTCAATCGGTCGTCCCGTGCCAGCTGGAAATGCCATTGAAGTACAACCTTACAATCAAGGTGAAGAAAAAAAGGAAGTCGAACAAAGATTATCATCCCTAAATAGAGAACAGCTGGCCGCCTCCGAGACGATTACCAGAGCTATTGGGTACAACAATGAAAACGAGTTATTTTTTTGGATGGCCCTGGAGGTTCTGGCAAAACTTTTCTCTATTCAACATTATCTTTCATTCGGGATAAAGGAGACATTGCACTTCCATTCGCAACAACTGGCATAGCAGCAAGACTGCTGAAAGGTGGAACAACTGTTCATAGTGGATTTAAGTTACCAGTTCTTCTTCTCGACACATGAGTTTCGTCAATGAGACCAACATCTCCGGAAGCAGATAAACTGCGTCAAGCAATGCTCATCATTATTGATGAAATTACGATGTTCAGAAAAGACGGTCTTCGTTGTATTGACTGTCTTTTGCGAGATTTGATGAATAAAGATAAGCCTTTCGGAGGCAAAGTTATAATAATCGGAGGCGACTTCAGACAGACACTTCCAGTTGTTCCAAGAAGTACACGAGCAGATGTCATCGAAAGTTTCATAAAATCAAGCCCGCTTTCGAGCAAGTTCACTCACCTGTCACTCACAACAAATATTCGCTGCGCCGCACAAACAGAGCACAACATGTGGCTATTGAACATCGGATCAGGCAATCTTCCTGAAATTTCAGGATTACCTTGCGATTCCAACGAAATACCTCAGCAAATGGTAGTAGAAGAAAACCTGATTGAAGCCATTTACAGCGAAGACTTGAACGATATGGAAGTCAAACAACTAGCAAAGCGTGTCATTTTAGCTCCAACCAACAAGAAGACACTGGAAATGAATCGGTCGATCATCCCAAAACTACAGGGTGAGCCTCATACCTTTCACAGCTCCGATTCAATAATATCCGAAGATCAGAACGACCTGCAAAACTATCCACCTGAATTTCTGCATGATTTAACTCCATAAGGCATGCCACCCCACGCATTGATGCTTAAGAAAGAAGTAATCGTCATGTTGCTCAAAAACGTAAATCCCAAACAAGGACTTTATAACGGCACTCGCTTATTAATTACTGGTCTCCATGAAAATTCCATAAGTGCGAAAATTGTATCTGAATGTAATCGTGGCGGCGTTCTTGTTTTTTTCTTTTTTACCAAGAATTGAATTAGCCCCCAGTGACGTGAATCTACCATTCGTTCTCAAGAGCCACCAGTTCCCGTTAATTCCAGCTAACGCGATGACTATCAACAAATCTCAGGGGAAAACTTTCGATCAGGTTGGAATTTACTTCGATGAGCCTGTCTTTTCACATGGACAGCTCTAAGTTGCACTTTCAAAGTCTAGGAACACCAATCACGTTAAAACTTACACAAAGACATTTAAAGTACAAGGAACATTGTTAAACAACGAAAAATACTTCACACGGAATGTTGTTTACCAAGAGATTTTTGAATAAAGAAATATGTTAATAAAAAAAATTTACTGTCATAAAACATATATTTATTTTATTTGTGTTCAATCAATGTTAAACATTTCTCTCGCATGTATATTTATATGAACACGTCAAATATGACGGGAAATCTCTCGAACGAAAAGTCAATTTTTACCCGTCATAATGTGACGGGTGATTTTCTAGTTATAGAAGAATGCTTAATAGCACATCAGAAAAAATATTATTCTTCAAGGAACTAATGCGCAATTACAGTATTTTTGAAGTTCATATTAATATTTTCTGAGAAATATTTTTGTCTTCTTTTATTTTAAGCAAGCAATAAATATCTTCATTGATGATTGAAATAAACGTAAGACAGTTAGGCAGCGGATATTATCAGTCTGATAATAAGATTATTGAAAGTCTGATAAGATCACGCACCCAAACATCAAATTTAGTCGATATTCTTCTTAACGTTCTCATCTAAACTATATTTTAACCTGCCTTTAACAAAAAGAAAATATTTTACAATTTTAAAAATAAAATTTTCTTCCACTTTCTTTAACATATATTTCCATGTGCGTTATTTTTTCAGTTCAGAGTGACCTAAAAAAAGAGTTCCGACTAATAATTATTTAATAAAATAATAATTATTTTTCGGAATGAATATTTCATTGTAATTTTTATGAATTTAAAAGGTATTTTTCTAAATAGTGTAATAATGAAGTTAAAATCTGTTCTAGTCTAAAAAAACTACACTTAAACCTGAAAATTAATTCTTTTAAGAAAAATCAAATCTATATAATAAAATAATCATTGTAAAACTGAAATTTTCGATTTGATCTGAAAGATAAAACAATAAAAATAATGTACCATTTTCATATACCTTAAAATGTGCGCTATTTTTTGACAAAAATTTAATTTTACTCTATTTTTATAAAGAAAAAATAAGTAGATGGAGATTATTAATATGAAAAAAGTTTACATTAATATCATAAAACTAGTTGAATGCGGGTAAAATGTTTTGATTCAAGAACACTGTTCAACTATATATAAATAGCAGATTTTCTTAGCAACCCCCCAGGATTTCAATTTTTTAATGCTTGAATGCGGTATTGGAACAAAATCTATTTTACTTAAACCACAATATCTATTTTACGTAACCATTCGAAATTGATCTTTAAAACATTGAGGCATTGAAGAAAATCTTATATCACATAAATTGTGATATAAAATTTAAGAAAGAAAGAATTAAAAGAATAGCACTTGAAACATATACAATATCAAACCAGGCTGACATTAAACCAAATTAATCCGGAATGCGATTCCAAATTCCGACACAATCAATGCGAAAAAAATCCGACAACGCAATTCTTCCTGAAAGATAACCTAATGAAATAGCATTAAAATTCCCCAAACCACAGGGGAGTGTGGGGTCTCGGATCCTGTGACATCCCTAATTTGCAGTAAGTACATCCTTATCGGTCTTCATTGTGCTGACCGTTGCTCTTCCCAGATAATCAATCAAGATGTCAAACCAAGAAAGGGGGTAAGAAATTCGGAAAAAGACGTTTGTCACCCTATAAAGACAGTTAACAATGGACGTAATATTCAGTGCAAACCGATTTCGGCGTGTTTTACGCTTATGGGGTAGTCCAATGTCAACGTAGAAACACGTGTGAAACATTTAGAGGGTTAATGTGACTATTTTGGGGTGTCAAGATCAAATATTTCTTTTTTTGCAAAAAAGGTAATATAAATAATTTCTGAGACTTGAGTTCCTCGTTCTAGCAAAAAAATGTTCTAAATCTGTGTCTTCGTATTAGGTGATCCGCCGTATTTACAAAGGGTATCTATTAATTACTAATTTGCCAATAAAGCAAGGATGAGAGCTGATTTACATTTTAACGGTTAATGAAATGATATATAATTTCATATAAATTCTTTAATAAATTGAAGGTAGCGTTTCATTCAGTAGCATGCGGAAGAACATATTAAGCAATGAAAAAAGAAATATTATGCACTAATAAAGAAATGCAGAAACAAAGTACAAAAAATTTTAATATTTATCTTTCTCTGCATGCTATGAATCTTAACATTTATGTTCACATTTCGTTAAAACAATAAATGAACTACTTTATTTTGTATTAAATTTTAATTCTTTGATCATACTTGCAAATTCAGCTGAAGTTCAGTTTATTTAAAATTTACAGCCCTCATGAATATCTCTTAGCTGCACAGTATCAATTTTTTTTCTAGAAATTTTTTTATAATTAATTCTTCTTCTAATTAAATTTTGTCTAATAATAGCTTTAAAAATGCATTTAAAATGACACATAATAAAAATATTACTATCGACATACTGAGAATAGCTGAGAAAATATGTTTAACAATCGAGACGACATTTTCATGTCGAAAACATAAAATTCGAAAAATCTCTTGAAGACTATGTTAGGCAAAATTTAAAAACACTATAATTTTTTCATGAAGATTCCATTAATGGAATCAAAAGGCTTGTTGTCATGTGGAAATTTTGTAGATAGTACAGCTTCACATACGTAGACAACACTTTGTGAAATTTTTAGACGGAAAAAAATCCTCAGCAGACGCATTTATTACCTTTACGATGACTATTATAAATTTTTGGCGGCGGGATAGAACTGAGGCCATTTGGGTTACAAGCCGAAGATCCTAACCACTAGACAAAAGGAATTCCCAATGTCCGGAGGCGGATATTGGCTAATATACATCAGAGTAAGATGGCGTAGCACGGTGCGCCACAAATTCAATATACGATGAAGGCTGTCTATAATCCTATATGGACAGTTGTTTTTTCCTTGGTTGTATCTTAATAGTAATATAATAATAACTAAATATAAATTCTAATCTATTTATATAATATATAATTAGCTGCAGTGTCACCAGGTGGCGTCGTTTCTTTCTTCCGGATGGAACTTACGAAACCTGGCGTGTAATAGTATTGTTTAGTGGAGAATATATGAAGTTACTAAAATAATGAAATTTGTCTAATTTCTTTTTACGAATAGCGATACTTGCTGCTCCAAATATACGCCGAAATTGACAATTTAAGAAAGAGCTTTTGAAATGGCATATCTGAGAATGATAAGTATATATCTAGACACGCTTAAAAGACATCACCACTATTTTTATTCCATTATTTTCTATATAAGATTTTATAAATTAATTCGGAACGGATTGGACTGATGCAAAGATACATGCTTTTATTTAAAGTCTAAATTTAAATATTCGGACTTGTAATTACTAAATGTAGAGTAAAACATATCGTTGGTGGATGTGGGCAACATAGTGGTTGAACTTTTGATTTTTAGCATTCGGACATTACTATTTCTGGAAGAGATGTGAGATTATAAATTCAATTACAGGGCAAAATCGGAAGTGCCTTATTATCGGAAATAAAATAATACTGTTACGTAATTAAAGAAATTATGAGATAGAAAAAATAAGAGACTGAATTATTATATAACGGGATTTTGTATTTACTTAAGTGTAATACACCGCCAGATATTCGCTGATATTCAAAAGATTTATAGACAGATTTTAGTTGAACTATCTCAACGAGATCTGCAGAGAATTGTTTGGAAGGAAGTCAACAATTCACCAAACAAAATCTATCGGCTAACTACTCTGACATATTGTACTGTCAGCGCTTCATTTTTAGCCATGAGAGTTCTTAAGTCTCGTGCAGAGGCTGAACACCAAGATTTTCAGGAAGTAGCAAAGATAATTTCCAGAGACATGTACATGAATGGCATTCTGTCAGGTACTACATCTATAACTTCAGCAAAAAAGTTGCAAGTTGATCTAATTGAACTGTTACGGCGTGGAGGTTTTGAACTGCATAAATGGGTATCGAATCATCCAATCTTTCTTAATGATATTTCGACATCAGAATACTCATTTAAAGATACCCAATCGGACACAGTAAAGGCATTAGGAATACTTTGGAAGCCTCAACCTGATTAACTAACATTTAAGGTATCGGTAAACCATAAAGAACGAACTTTAAAGAATTCTTTAACAAACGTAGAAGTTTTATCACAGATCGTTAGACTTTACGATCCTCTAGGTATAATTTGTCCAGTGATAGCAAAGGCAAAAATATTTATACAAACTCTTTGGCTACAGAAACTTGATTGGAATGACAACTTACCTACAAAAGTCCTTCAAGTATGGAATGACTTCCTTTTTAAACTACCTGCAGTTAATGAAATTAACATTCCCAGATAACAGCGTGATTATTATTAAAGTTGCACTTTAATAATAAGCACTTTAATAATTGTAAGAAAAGAACCACTGGTCAGAAGGACCTGATATTTCATCTGAGTATACGTGAAGCAATGAGAATTTGGTTCGCGAAAAAAAATTAGTTCCAAGTTTGATCGATAGATGGAGCAGTACTCGTGATAAGATGCTAAAACAGGATTGCTTAAGAAGATATCCTAATTTAAAATGCTTATTAAAAGACGTGACATACGCACCGCACATTGCACTTGTGGTAAAAAGACGAGAAACATTCAGTTCCTGTTATTCTGCGTCTGAGAAGGTCGTCATGACTCTATCATTGAAGGATCGGGATCTGTTTGTGAAGCTTTTTTACAAGAATGGTAACTGTGCGGTAATTACGTTGAAAGAAATCCGGACATTAAATTTTTTAAGAAGCGGCTCTGGTCAGATTACTGCATTCGGTCTGAAGATGATGATTGACAAATTCGAAGAGTAGGGTTCATTTGACGTGAAATGTGGCAGAGGGAGGAAAGCAATTGCTTCGACCTCATTGGAGGATGTGGCTACATCAATTCAGGAAGCGTCAAGCAGTGCTTTGGGAACATGCAGTGCGAGGGGAATTTCCTGAACTTTAGACATGCCTATCAGTACGGTTTCTAAAATTTTGCGAAACATTCTGCGATGCTATCCATTCAAAATTACGCATGTTCAGGAGTTGGTTCCTGCTGTTCTGACAGAACGAGAAGCTTTCGTCTTGTAATTTCTTGCTCGAATGGAAGTGGACAATGCATGACCATGGAACATTTTGTGGACAGTAGAAGCCCATTTCCATCTCCTAGGTTCTGTGAATACTCAAAATTCCTGATTATGGGCAAGAGAGAATCCGTTCCAAATGCAACAATTGCCTCTTCATACTCAGAAGATCACTGTGTGGTGCGGGGTTACGGCAGCATTAATCGTTGGCCCTTTCTTCTTCGAGGAGATTGGACCTTCGGGTTCTGTAACCTGTACAGTTAATGGAATGCGTTATGAATCTCTTTTGCGAAACCAGCTCATTCCAGCACTGTAACAGCACGGATGTGTGGATAGCACAATTTTTATTCAAGATGGCACTCCTCCGCACATTGGAACACCAGTGAAGCAGCTGTTGAATCTGCATTTTGGAAATGACAGAATTTTCAGCCGCCATTTCCCAACAGTCTGGCCGCCACGATCACCTTACCTGAGCCCTTGAGACTTCTGGCTGTGGGGTTACCTAAAATATGTTGTGTAAATATAATATATATATAAATATAATAAATAATATAATATAAATATGTGTTGTTCAAATTTTTTCTGTATAAATTCTATTTAAAATGCATATAATTACCTTACACAGATTCTGTCTGTAATTTTATATATAAAGCTTGAATTTGTATATTCCGGCTGGTGTTTTAATTTAAAGTGTAGGATAAAGCAATGGTTGTGTTGGTTAACATAGTGCTTGAGCTCAGAGATCTTAACATCTGGACCTTCCTCTATGTGATATTACTAAAACAGTTAGAGAGTAAAATCGGAAGTACCTTATTTTTATGAAATCATAATATTTACCGTTATATAACAAAAAAATTAGAAAAAGAATTAAGAGAAAGTCAAGAAGAATGGAGTGTGAAGTATTATGTAATAGGATTTTGGATTTAATTAAAGATAATACAGCGCCATTCGACGGAAATTATTTATAGTTTCTTACATATGGACAGCATATTACTTATTTGGCGGACAATTTTGATTCTTATAACTTTTAATTCACTTGTATGCGACTTAGCTGCAGTGGCCCAAGTAAGTAAATCGTAACTAATCAGAGGTCGTAGCATAGTTTTTTAAATTAGAATTTTACTGTTTTGTGAGAGCTTGGAGTCAGATCTAATGATGGGTAATTATTTGGTTTCAGACCTTTGAAGTGTGTAGTAATTTATTACTTTCTCGTATACGCAGTATGAAAAGAGAAAATATTGTAATAGAAAAAAAAATTCAAACTCCAGATTTCGATGAATCTGTACATTTTAGTTCTTCCTGAGTCGGAAAAACAAAATTTTGAAATTATTTCTGTCTATGTGTCTGTAACTCAAAAAATATTTCAGCTACAGGGATGAAATTTAATATGTTATCTTTACACATAATTTGTATATTTCCATCAAAGTGAGATCAAATTCCGTCCACGGGAAGTTTGTTTGTCTGTCCGTGTTCGTGTGAACACAATAACTCAAAAACTTAAATAGCTAGATACATAAAATTTGATACGCAGTTTTATTATCCAGAATGTAGGTCCGCATCGAATTTTGGACCAAATGTGTCAGAGTATTAACTGTCTGTAGGTCTGTGTAATCGCATGCTTGTTAACACGATAGCATATAATCCCTGTGACTTAGATATATAAAAATTAGTATGATGTCTTCTAACATTAATTGTAGATCCGTGCCCAAATTTCTTCTCAATCAACCCAATTTTCATTTCAAAAAAGGCATTCAAATTTTATATTCGGTTTCTTCACCACTGTACGACTCAAAAGATAGGCGCTAAGAGTTCGCGAGTTTTCTGTCTTTCTTAGGGAATTGTCCATGTTCCGGCCGCTCTATACATTTTTCCCACCTGTGTTAGGGCGGATACGAGAATATTTTGGGAAACCACTGCTGCTAGTTTCGGATGCGATTTTGGAATTTCAGGTATCTATCCAGAGCCACGGTAAGCTGTTTCAATTTTACAGGGAATAATTTTTATGAAAAGCTTGGGTGGAGCTGGAAGATTTCTTTTCTATGAGACACAAACTGCTTGATATTTCGTGATATTAATTTGGATTTTACATTGCATTAGCAATTTTACAAATATTTCAAGGTGCTCAGTTAGATTCTAAGAGATTACATTTGAGAGTTCATTGGTGCAAAAAATAGCAGTGTCGTCCGCGAAAAGGCTGAAGTTAATTTCTTCCATTTGTGGGATGTCGAGCACAATTAAATATAAGAAATGTGTAGAATTCGATAATTCAAACTCGAATATGGTTTCGAATATATTGATTAACGAGTCAAAGAAATCACTTTTCAGAAATGGGAGAAATGAGAGAGATGGGCAAAAATATATTCAAAGGATTATTGAATAACGTTTGAAATACCTTTTAAATTCTATACTTCAAGCATTTTAAAATTCACAGCATTTGAACTATAAACATTAAATTATTAATATTTAATTTACGAAAACGAAAGATTATTTATAAATTGGCTTGTTTATAATGATTTAATTCAAGTCTCTGCTTATAAACATTTTAAAGCACTATAAACTTTTTTAAAATTTTATATTATCACATACGAAAATTATGTGAATTTTGAATAAGAATAAGTCTTTTATTTTCTACAGCAGGGTTTCTAAATTACCTTAATACTTGATGTTCAGTGTGGTTATAATTAAAGTTACCCAATTTAAACCTACTTAGTGTCGGCTTTTGTTGAAGAATGTCGATGAAACTTGGTATAAACGTTTTAGGTACCATGGGAAATGAAATCTACAATAAAAAATAATATTTTAAATTTCTGCCGCGAGGTGAGAATGGTCCGCATTCAGAACAAAAAAATATAAATAGGTTATCAAGATGAAAAGTCTAAAGATTTTTTTTAGGCAAAAGAAATGAACTTTTTTAAGGAAGCACTGCAATTTGCAAAAGACGCATGTGAAGAGTTGGTCATTAGAGTGGAACGAAAATAAAGCATTTTTCTTTTTTAAAATTGCAATAGTGAGGAAAAGTTGCATTTTTATGCAAAAAAGACAAAAAAAAAATTTGATGGCAATCTGAACATGTCTTGATGTGTTGCAAGTACGATAAAGTTTCTTAAGTTTGAAAATTTTTGCTCTATTTCAACCTTTTTGTCTGATTTCTTATATGGAGTATTTAAGTCCAAATCAATATTCTGTACTTTCAAGGATAAAACAAACGTTTATAGGGGGTTTAAAACCCATTGTGAGTGTATAAAAATATTAATTATTAGAAAAAATAGTGCAAAAAATCGAGAATGAATAAAAAGAAAAGGTGTTCTTATAGAATGTATTTTATAGTTTTTCTGATATCATGCATTTTGCAACTCACAATCGTTATCTTGGTCGTCAAAGGTTCAGTGGCAATCTTAAATTTATTTCTATGTTTCTCAAACGAAAATTATGTTCCCTAACCCCCATTATAATCCTTGCAAGTAGCACTCGGGATTTAGAGCTTGTGTACTTTAAATGACGAAAAGAAGTAATTAATTTTTAAGACGTTATTTGAAATTAAGACATTATTTGAAGAACTTATTCAAAAATAAGTATCAAAATCCCAACTTTGCATTGAATTTAAATTCAAAGCATTATATTATTAACCCTTTAACTGCGAGTTCTCTCTAATATATGTGGTTTATAAATCACACCCGCAGTTAAAGAGTTATACATATATGGGAGGCCTATGTGATTAGAACTAATCTTAGGCTATTTATATGGTATTTCTAATTAATGACTGCTGAATTAGAAGATTATTTCCATTTTAGTACAGAGGGATATACCAGTGTATTCCCAAAGGAAAATAATCAGCTGGTATGGAATCTTTTCCACGTAAAGAAAAGGTTAAAAACAAATGTACTAAATAGTTTTTTTTATTAAAATTTTTTTAAAGTATGTCTTAGTTTGAGAAACTACTGTAAATGCCTATAATATTTTCAACTATTTTAACAGTAATTTCTTATAATTTTTTATTAGCGTTAAAGAAAATTAATTTAAACATTTTTTAAATTCTGTAAAAGTTATTTGATACAACTTTTAAACAGAATGAGAAAGGCAAGATCTGCATATATAATTCTCTTACGTGGCGTCAAAGAAGGGTCGAATATCTTAGTCACCGTTTGGCAACAGTCCGCAAGTTTGTTTTGTTTACATTCGATACGGTGAATTTAGTTTGATTTGATCAGAGACAACGAAATTTTTCAAAATCAGTTTAAGTCGGCAGATTCAATTATAAATAGGAATCGTCGAAAAAGAGAACAGTTGAATAAATGAAACTGTTGAGGAATCTTTTCTAAGACGATTCTATCGGAATGTACAAAATCGAGTCAAGCGTTTTTGTGTACGGAATGAAGTTTCCGAGCTACAGGAACATAGTTGACTATGGCAGGATTCTGTTGTTTTATCCATGTAGCGTAGATTTTTTTTATCATTATTTCAGTGAGAAAAAAAGCATGTTTAAAATTTTGGTGTAAAAAGCAAGAATTTTAGAGTTTTTTTTTAAATTTTGAAAAAGGCTATTTTGCTAAATTTATAAAGGTATATTTCATAATTATTATGGGTCATAATTCTGAACAGTGAATCTGAACATATTTAAAGCCATTTTTCACTTTAATTTGTCCTTTTTAAAATAAAAGTTTGTGAAATGAGTTAACTCAACTTTTGAAGATTTAAATATTCTGAGGTTTCAACACATAAATATCTACACAGAGAAAAAAGTTATAACTTTCATGGCTAAATAATTACTGAAAAAAGTCTGCATATATCAGTGTACATACATTTTTAGATTAACAATTCATGGAGAACTGTGGATATTTAGATGTTTGTTGGAATGAAGTTAGGGCGAATGAAAGTGTTGAAAAACATTCAATTGTATGTACCAAGAAGTTTTAAGTCCCTGATTTCTGATTGAGGAAAATAATTTTTATTTGTAAACAGCTTATCCTACATTTTAGAATTCAAATTTCTTTATAACATTTACATATTTATGGTATAAAGGTGAAAATTTAATTTTATAATTAGATTATTTAGTTTTTAGTAATTGAAAGCTTAGTTTTAGTTTATAAAAAAGAGTTTAGTTACAACTTCCTGCTACTCAAATAATTTAAATTTACTTTTAGTAATTAATGTATTTATAATTTCCTATTACTAGCACGCACTCATAACTGTACAACGAGCGAGCGAAGCGTGCTCGGATCACGTAGTGATCCCAAAAGAGTCACAACTTGATTCTTGGGGGTTGACGAGCGGAGCGAGTAGGGAGTGTAACCCTCTAGTTTTGTATAATTTAGCATTAATTATATATATTTTTTAAAAAAGATGTTGCTAACAATATATTTAAACGCAAAATATAATATGAAAGTAAATGAAAATAAAAATTGAATAGAAAATTACTAAATGAACGTGTTTTTATAGAAAAAAATTATTTCCCAACTTTAATCTAGATTCGATAACGTAAATAGCACAAATTAGAGAGTAAAAAATGACCCTAACAACGAATTTATTTTTTTAAACGTTCTATATCTATCAAAGATCTCAATATCCCTGGGATAATTATCCAGATAAATATTTTTGTAAAAAGTGACCTACATCTAGAATAAATAAAATCCGCAGTCGAGTTTTCTTTCCGCGAAGTTACTTTCGAATTTTGGATTTGACAAGTGGCGCAGAAATCCATTCGTTTTACTGCCATGAAAAAATTATCATCGAGACAGAAAACCCGGGTAAGCGTTTAGTTTAGAATTGAAAAATGGGAAGCAATATTTCCTAAACGTTCCCCTGCGGGAAAGAAATGAGAATCTTGGTTTAATATTTTATTTCTTTGTATTTTTTATGTGTTTCTCGAGATTCTCTAACATGTGATGCAGTAATCACTCCTCGCATTAAAAAGTTTGGAATGATTTTGCTTTCTTGTTATAGAGAGAGTGTTGGAATCGTCAAAGAATTCAACCTCGAGATTTGAATAATTCTTCATGTATTAAGACCACCATTCACGATCTCTCCATTTCATGCCAATTGCGTGGTGGTACTCCACAACATTCTATTTTTCGGCCCGTCTGTTTAGGAAGGTCATGCATGTTCAAAATCCGACTTCAAAACGCAAACCTCTATCTGCTCCGGTTTCATCTGATGGGAGAGAACCTCCCCCACGTTGCTGTCTGGCACACCTTTTAGAATTTATATCCTGACAGTCCAAATGGAATGGACGGATATTCAGTCTGGTAGGGAATCCATAATTTCGACAAAACCGCCCCATTTCTCATCGGTGTTTCTATCTGACGGGCTGTTTCGGCGTGGAGAAGGCGAATTTACGTGGAACGGAGTGTTCGTTTATGTGCACCCTTAGACTTCCCCGAGTCCGAATGTATAGTTTTAGAGCTACGTATTTTTATGAACACGATAACTTGAAAACGCAACAATTTAGATGGATGGAATTTAGCATGCTGCTTCTCAAATAACATTATGGATTTCTGTCAGATTTGGGGTTAAATCTCTTAATTGGGAATCTGCTATTCTGTATGTGTGTATATGAACATGATAACTCAAAAATGCAAAGACATAGTAGGATGAAATTTTGCATACGGTTTTATCACTATAATTAAAGATGCGGTTTAAACTTTTGTATCAAATCGGCCAAAGTAAAGAGATCAAACAGGCATACTCGATTTTCCTCCCTCTACTGTGAAGCTCAAGGCAAAACGCGCCGTAACGTGTAAATATAAGAGAATCTCGAGTATGGTGGAGCCGAAGTTGGTTTAGTTAATGCTTTCATTTTCATTTGTGTTCCTATTTCGGACTGTAAATAAATATATATAAATGTTATATAAGTTGCTCCACAGAGGTCTTCCTTATTTCATATATAAATTCGGCAACCGAGATCCACAGAATAATGAACCCAGTGCTAAGTTCAATTTATGAGCCGTTTGATGCAGAAGTAGAAAAATTAGTTACAATTTACAAATGTTACCGACCAGTGGCACTCCATTTTGTAATCGCTGTACGGAGTCCAAGAAGATAGTTATAAACTGTGCTTTGCAGGCAAACGTTGCTATCGCATCACAATCTATACAAAATGTGCATTTTTCGCAGAACGGAGATGACTCATTGGAAAAATTAAATTTTGAGACACCCTTCTGCGGTGGGTCAACATAACAGTATACAATTGCCTCAAAGATCGACTCTTCAAACTCATCGAGTGTTGCAGGATTACCCCGAAAAACCATATCCTTTATTGTGAACCACAAGAAGTAGTCGCAGGCGGAATGATCGGCTGAGTACTTAGGCCTGTTAATGGAAGTGTAAAGTAGCTCGAAGCAATGACTCTATTCTCGAAGTATTCGTCAAGGAAAGTAAAAACCATTTATTTGTAGAATGGTAGGATCCCATTTTATATAAACGAATAAGTGTCTTTTCGATCTTCTAACACTCATAGTGTGGCTACAAATCGTTCAAAAACCATATTGTTTCCAAGACATTTGTACAGCGGAAATATCCGAAACTGATTACTCTGTGCTTTAGAGCACACTTTGAAGGAATTTGCCTGCAGCTTCATCATACAGCTTCCCCTGTCGGCAAAAATTATCACTCATTTCTTAACTTCTGAAGCAAATTTAATTTTAAACTGACTGAGACCTTTGTACAACACCCTTTATGTTTACACATACTGGTTTCCATAATTACAGTTGTTCACTGAATAGTCCCCGCGATCCAAAAAAATTCCTTATATTTTTTCTTTCTGGCAGTCTTTAAAGTTTTAAATAGTTTTTAAACCTTAAAAGTCTCGCCATTATCAAACTGACTGAAATGTTTTAATTTTGCCATATTTCCCATTGTTGTAGTAAGCTTTGAAGGTCTTGAAACGACCGCCATCCTGAAACGAAATCAAAAATTAAAATCCCTTTCCCATACGTCGTTTTTAAAGACCTGAATGAATATTCACACCGAATTCGAAGAAAATCGTTCATCGTATTTGGTCCTGAGAACTTGACAAAAAAATTTACAATCAACCAGAAGAAATGTTGAACGGTCGAGTTGAAACAGAGCATCACCTCTCTCGGTCAGGAAAAAAATTTTAAAAAATATATGAAAAACCTCACGAGAAATAATAACAATCTCTTCATTAAAAATAATTTTAAACTTTTAAAATAGTTTTCAAATCGAACTTTTTTCGGACAATAGTTTACAAAGTGGCTATTGGAGAGCTTCGAAATTAGAAAATCGTGAAATAACAGATAGAATCTGTCAGAGAGATAGTTAATTCTGGATTCTTTTTGCTGATGACTATATTATTGTTGCCAGTTCAGAATGTTTAGTTGCATTACTCGTAGCTAGAAAAAAATTTCTTTAAAGGGAAATTCTTCAGAGGAAATGTAAGAGAAGAATACTTAGAGAACAATCTCGATTTTTTGAAACGCTTTCCATTCTGCTTGAAGCTTTTATAACCAAAGTGACCAATTCAAAATTTTCTCAAAACTGGCCTATACATCTTTATGAAATTGAAGTATTCTGTGTTTGAAAACCATAGTGGACAAAAAATTTAAATATTTCATTTCTAAGTATGCCAAGTATATTTTTGACATGCTATGTATATTTTTTGAATGTACTCTTTAGACGAGTATATAGTATGAACTTAACGTACGAATCAAGTTTGTAGATTTTCCGTTTTGGAATAGCGATACATGGTGTTCGAAATATACCTTAAAATTGAAAATTTATGAAAGCGCTCATGAAATGACATTTCTAAGTATGTTAAATATATTTGTTGATATTTTAAAAAATCTACCACTATTTCTAAAGAAGCATTATATATATATTTTTTGATTTTTCCACATGTTTCAATCAGGCTTCAATCTTTCAGGAACTTTCTCTTATAAAAAGCCCCAATTTAATTATTCGGGCTTGTAATTACAAATAAAGTCTAGGTCATGATGGTGGTGCAGTTGGTTAACGTATTGCAGGAGCTCAGGATTCTCTACATCCGGATCTTCCTATAAGTGTCAGTACAAAATCAGTTTCAGAGCATACTCGGAAGTGCCATATTATTATTATAAAATCATAATGTCTACTGTATTTAATTAGAAAAAATAAGAGGGAAAGAAAGCAGAGTGAGGTATTATATGGGATTTCGGATCTACTTAAGGAAAATCCCTTGCCAATAAGTTCGCCCAGGTTTATTTTATTTAGTTGTATTAACGTCCCATTTTGAAGCAATAGGAAGCCTATTATGGGTCGGACATCGTAATTTTGAATCTCGGTCATATAGAGAGGTCGACTTCTGAGCTGACTATTCAAGCTTCCGCATCACACCAGCGGAAGGATTATTGGTGACATAAGTTTGATTTAACGTGCAGCAGGTCGAATACACGACGGATCTGCAGTGGAATAGGGGTTAGAACCTGGAGCCCTCCGGGCACAAAGCCTATCCCTTTCCAGTAGGCCTCAACGGCAAGTTTCGCTCATGAGTCACGCACGCTATTGTGGTGGACTCTATGCCTTGGGACAGTTAGTTGCTGATTATTCTTCTGATTGTCTTGTCGTTATTGAGATTGTATTCTACAATTTCTCGGAATGCCGAGTTGTCTGTTCCTAGTTTTTTGAAGAAAGTCTTTGAGAGATATTTGTGTTTGTCTTTGACAGAGGTTTGTGGTATATCTTTCTGGATATCCTTGTTTCTTATAAACCTTGCAGTGTTTCATATTTGTCGAGCAGTTTTCTTTTGTTCTTTTCTATAGATCTTAGCTTTAGTGGCCCATATCGATGACGCGTAAATATTAAGAGGACGTAGCATGGTTTTGTAAATTAGACGTTTAGTGGTTCGTGAGAGCTGGGAGTCACATCCAGTTATGGGGAATAATTTGGCTTTAGCACCTTTGTAGTTTCTCTTGATTTTTTCGATGTGAATTTTGAAAGTGCGGTATCTATTCAGAGTTACACCAAGGTATACTGTTTCATTTACCATGTCTTGGGAAAATAAAAAATATATACCTCAAAAGCTTTGGTGGAACTGGGAGATTTCTTTCCCATGAGAAATAATCCAATAATTCTCGATTTAATTCCAGGAGAGAATAATTCCATGAGACTCCTTCAGTGAATGACTGCTTGAAATTTACTGAGTTTATTTGGATTTTATATTCTATTATGAATATTTCAAGTTTTTTGATGTGCTCAGTAACTTAATACTTAACTTCTTCTCAGAGATTACATTTGCGTTTTAAATTTCACAAAGAATAGCAGTGACGTCTGCAATTGAGCTGATAATAGTTTCTTCAGTGTGTGGGATATCGTTCATGTACAATTCAGCATACCCATATATAAAAAAATGCGATGTATTTAATAATTCATAGTCGAATAAATAATGTCATATTGTTTGGAATATATATATTCCCGAGCTAAATAAACCTTTTAAAGGGTAGGTCAGTTGACATTCGTAAGGAATAATGAATAACGTATGAGATAGCGTTTAAATTTATTATAATAAGCATTTTAAAATTCTCAGCATTTACACTACAAATATTTAAGGTTTAAAATTTTATTAAGAAGAACAAAAGATAATTTCCAAATTGGTTTCTTCTTAAGAATTAGATCATAAGATTCGCTTACAAATTTAATAAAGCACTATAAATTTGCTTAAATATTATGTTAACACATGTGAAACTCAGTCCGTTTGATGAAGCATTATGCCTCGGCCCTGAGTATGAAAGTTGTACATAACCCCGAGATATTTGAATAATTTCTCAAATAATGAGACTTTTAATTGTGATTTCGTTAATACTCATTAAAAAAGAAGGCATTTAATAGTGATTTTTCTGATAAAAATGAAAACTTGCCTAAATAATTAGTATTAAAAAATATCTAAAAGTTTAAAGGATTCCAACGTTGAATAGACCTTAAGTTTTTTTACTGATATTCTGAAACTAGAAGATCATATTTTTATCTTTTTCTATTTTTTTGCGAAATAAAAGAATCTTTTTTGATATGCGTTCCGAGACTGAAGTAAGAAAAAATGCATCTGTGGCTTATTATATTGAAATCCATCGTTTCCACAAGAGCATGCTATTCAACACTAATTTACTAGTAAAGCAAGGAAAAAAACAATATTCATTTAACAGGTAGAGATATGTTAAACCACTTTATTTAAATTCTTATAAATTTTAAAAGAGGACCGTTTCATCAAGTGTATTCATTAACGAATATTAGGCAATGATGATAGAAATATTTTGCATTGAGGAAGAAACGCAGAAATGAAATTCAAAGAGGACAAAAATAGTAATTTTCTTGTCATAAACCCATAAATCTTTACATTAATTTTGACATCTCAATGCAACAATCAACGAAGTCTATTTTTGTACTAAATTTTGGTGATTGGAGAAAACTGGGAACTTAACTTCAATTGCAGTTTGGAGAAAAATCCATAACGCTCATGAATATCTATTAGAGAGATGAAGCTTCTTAATGTATCATTTAGTAATCTACTGTAACAAGCATATCGTAGCTTTAATCATGCTTAAAAATGCGACATTAAAAAGCTGTTATTCCAGAGAATAATCTATAAAATCTGTTTGACTATCGGAAACGACCTTCTTAAATCGAAAACACAAATTTTGAAATTTCTCTCGGTGACATTGTTAAGAAGATTATATTCATGAAGTCTAAAAGTGTGTTGTCATTGGAAATTTAAAATATAGTACGCTTTACATATTCAAACAATCCCTTATAATTTTTTGAACAGAAAATTCATTTAGTTGACGACTTTCTTGCCTTTTTGATGACGTAAATCTAATAAACGATTAACTATAGCAGAATAGTCCTAAATGGAGAGTGTTTTTGCCTCGACTGAGTCTTATTATTACTCTAATAATAACTAAATATAAGTGCTTAGTTACATATATGACATATAATTATCCGTTTGTTACCAGTTTGCGCAGTTTCTTTTCTTCGGATGAAAATTCTGAAAATGACACGTAAATGTACTGTTTAGAGGAGAATATATGAACTGAATGTACGAATGAAGTTTGATGAAAAGTGATTATGTTCATTATATCCGAATAGGATATAATGATGCTGCTCGAAGTATAAACTAAAATTTGGAATTTATGGAAGCACGAGTGAAATGACATTTCTAAGTATTCTAAGTATATTTGTAGAAATGCGAAAACAAAATCTACCACTATTTCTGTAGAAAGAGTTTTATATAAAATTTTTAATTTGCTTGCAAAGCCAGGCAGATTGTTTTGATAGGAACATTTCTTATTAATGGCCTGAATTTTTTATTCAGGCTGGTAATTACAAATAAAGTCTGTCATAACGATAATGATGTTGCATTCACAGCATTTGCAACACAATAGTTAAATTAATACTTTTCATTCACAAAATCTTGTATGTTTTTAAAAATTTAATTTAAGTGTCCTTTTACGAATGTTTTAAAGCTCTCTAGATTTGTTTAAAATTTTATAATTACGTGTATAAAATTCATGTAAAGTTTGAATAACTGTATGATTTTTATCATTCACAGCAGCAACTCTCAATTACCACAAAACTTTATCTACTTGTGAAAGAGTTTTCTCTATTATGGTTACACAGAAATTCTGTGATTTGGATCTCCATCGGGTTTCCGTTTCATGCAGCATTACGTCAGGAATCGGCCGTGGGTGCGAAAGTTTTACATTACCTGAAATGAACAAAAAAGACAAATTTTAAGAACAATAGTTATAGAATTAATGTAGCATTTAACTCAACATAACATATTTATTACATATTGCAATACATATTGATTAAAGCAAAATAGTAATCGAGAGGATACTATAATGTATAGATTATTATTATTCTTGAGTGAAATTAAATTTGAAATACGCGAATCATTTCTTTAAAAATTTCAGAAGAATAATGTATGATATTGCATGGTGGTAGTTTTAAAATCTTACAGTAATTGCAAAACAAATACGAATGCCATAAATTCAGAGAAACTTTTATCAATCTGCTGGTTCTTTATTCTTCCTTGATATAGTGTCATTTTGTTTATGAATGTATATTATATCATTACATATTGAGAAGATTTTTTTATGTTTCACTTATTGTTGTATTTATGTGTGTTTGGAATTAAATAAACAGAAAAAAATTCTTTTTGGCCATTTTTTATTTAGGATAGTTTGCAATGCCTTTTGAATTCATAATTATTCTGAATGAGTAGTAATCATTACAGTTAAAAAGAGAGAATTTTTTTCATTACTTTTTCAGTTACAAATAAACATTCCAAGTTCCTTTGAATGAAAATGATCTAGAATGTAATTAAATATACAACATAATTCTCAGTTTTAAATAAATGCATAAATATTTTTATAATGATATGAACGGTAGAAAAAAGTTTTTCTAAATACAGTTGATAATAAATAATTATTAATTATAAAAAAAATATAATTATTTTGTATCAACATATGTTCTATTGATATTTGTGTATGAATATTTTGTTTTCCGTACGAAAAAATTTTCAGATACCATAGTTTTATAATAAAAACTAGCAGATTATTAATCACTGTGTATTGTTAAGACCTCGTTTTGGTACAAGAATGGAATATATATATATATATATATATATATATATTTTCATTAAAAATTTCTCTTAAATCTGTCGCAAAGTGTACTGCTATCGGAAATTGAATGCCAGTAAGCTCCAACCTTCGAAACCGTTCCTCCAAGCTGTATGACGTCATGAACTAGCTGTCGGGCCTGATTACTGAGGGTCACAGTAGAGGGCGCTGCTTTTGCTTGAGATCGATGCAATCTCTACATACATTGAGGAGATGACAGGATATGGTAGACAAATGACATACAGGGTGATTAAAACGAATTAAAGTAAGTTATATGTTATTCCTACTTAATGACTGCAGTACTAGCAAGTTATTTTTATTTGAGAACAGAGATATGTACCAAACTTTGAGCAAAGGAAAATAGTTAGCTGGTACAACATCTTCATCACACCTTAAAAAAATTGAAAGCACAGTTTTCAAAATGTTTTTCTTGAAATTTCGAGAACAGTTTTCAAAAAACTCCCTTAAAAGGAAATATTTTAATTAACATGAAAGAAATCTAACATTCATCAACAATTTCAAAAACATTATTTGAAAGAGCTTTTAAGGCGACCGGGGACCTTCAAAATCATTTTTTTTAAAATTTGCAACTAATTAATTTGAAATTTTGCAGGCATTAGTAGGAGCACTATAAAAGATAACACACAAAATGTCATTGCAATATATATATTTGTTTCTGAGTCATGGGTAAAAATATAATTTTTAATAACAATTTATGACCGTTACGATAATTGTTCCATGCGCTCCAAAATTACTCGAAATCACTCTAACTTTATTAGTTAATCTAAACTTTTTTATGCAAAAATTGGGCTGAATTTTCTTTTTTTAAAAAGGAATTTAAAAATTATACCACATAATATCTCGAAAACATTGAGTTTGGAAAAAAATTGCCCAATATTTCATATTGAAAAAGATATTTACAGTTAAATAACAATATAACTTCTATATGAATGCCAAAATATATTCTCTATATAAGGTTATAAACTTATATAAAATCTCATGAAATGTGAACAAAAATTGAAGCTCATAGAGCATTTCGAAATCTGGAAAATCTTCATTTTTCGTTTGGAGAAAACGGCATTTTTAATAAGTAATTGCCTTTACATTTGAATTTAATCAATAAAATACTTCAAATATAATTTTGATTGAGTACTTAAACCTTTTTCACAAGCATTTAAAGCATAACATACACAGATCTGCATAATTACCCAAATGATATACATTTTTGAATGTGGTAAAAATTTTGAAGCTTATCTCGTTCATTTTAGCAATTTTTGCTGTAAGCCATAAACATGCTTCTCAAACATAATATAAAAAATTTAACTTATACACATTAGTTTCAAATTTAAATATAATAAAAATCAACTTGCAAAAAATAATACTGAAAACTAACATGCATTATATTTACATAATAATTAAATTACGTTTCTATATTTCTTGGATAAAAATATCTACAAAAATAGAATATATACAAGCTCAATGCTATAAAGTGTTAGATACTGAAATTTTGAAATTTAAAATGCTCCTGACCCATAAGTCAGTACTTCGGATTTCAGACACTTAGCATCAGATGCAAGTTTTTTTAAATTTTTTACTTTTTCTAATATTTTTAAAATCTTGAGATTCCCGTTTATATTTCTGTTTCTCTCTGCGATGATCTTTTCTAATGGCAATAAGAAGAGATCATATATTTTCATCGTCAGAGTCGTTCATTAGACGCAAAGATGTTACAAAGTCTAAGTTAAATTCGCTTACAGCAGAAATAACTGCAAGTTCCTATCGTGACTTGGAAGAAAACACCTCTTTTGGTCATTTATTCCAAATGACACTATGCAAACTTTCATTTTGGTTCTTCGCTGAAGTGCATCGGTTAAAAATTTCTGTTGATGTCAGTCTTTGATAAACTGGTATGATTTTTCCACTACCACATTTGACAAAGGTGTTTTCATTGTAGAATGGCTTTTCGGTTTCTGATTTTTAGCTAAAGCCCTTTGGTAAAAGCACCATGATTTTTTTTCCAACGGGGCATTTGCTGTGGTGCGGATTTTTATCGGTTGACATACAATGATGCAATGTCGCAAATATAGAGGATTTCACTTTGTCAACATCTGGTTCATTGTCATTTATTGCTTTTCAATAAAAATTTTGCAGTTTCTTTATGGTTTCATCTTTCAAACTGTCACGCTTTTTACCCCCAGAGAGACACCTTTTTCTTCCAATCTTGGACAACATTTCTCTAACCATTTCCATCTCTTTTTGCAACATGGTTTATACACTCTTCTTTCATGATGGTAACATTTTTTCCATAAACTCGAATTTCATTCAGGTGTTGATGGGTTTTGCCATCACCATCAGAAAGTAGGCTCATATACCGCACTTTTGCCGCTTTCACGGATCGTTTCCAGAGTATCGCAGCAACATTCATCTCCATGCTGTTCGATGATCCATCAAAATTTTTTTAACAACCAATTTTATGGGAACCATGCCAAATGCGAAACTCTGGAGTATTTTTACCAAGCATGCCTTCACTATTGACACAATCCTGACAATAAGGACTTCAAAATCAATAACAAGTCCTGAAAGAATATCAATAACTATACCTATTGCATCCAAAGAAGTATGGCCTCGTTTTTGACAGGTACCATCATATGAAACACATACATCAATTACTTCCTCATTCTCGAGAGAGGACTCGCAGTCGATGTATTTTCCACGTACAACATCTCGAGACAAATCAAGAACTTGTTTTTTGAAATCTTTATTTTTAATGACTAAGTCAGACAAAAAATTTGAAAATGTCCTACTGTCCATAGCTGGAATACCCAATATCATAAAAAAAGTTTCCAAAGCCGAGGGACATTTCCCAATAGAGAGGAATGCCTTAACGAATTTATTGTTCGCATCGAATTTCCTCGATGATACTTCCCTTTCACTAATAAATGTGAAATTATACTGCTGTTGACAAGTTTCACAGATTATGGCAATATTGTGAGAAAATCCATATGAACCCTTCACATGAACATTTAAAGCTTTTAAGTCACACTTGTTGCACGACACTTCTTTTAGCAGAGATCACCACATATTCTGGTCCATTATAGTGTATGCAGGGGATGGAACAGTTTGTGATTCAGCATATCTGCTGATGATATTCAATTCGCCATCTACATTATTTTTCTGATGAATACATTCACTTTTATTACTTTCAGTTTCTACCACAGCAGAATCATCAATTTTATCAACGCTTTTATTGCAGCATTTCAGATAATTTGCAGATTGAGAACCACGTCGTTTAAAGGGCGTCCTTTTGGTTTTCGATATCTTTTACTTATAAGATCCATAATAAATTAAAAAAATACTTTATCAAAAGAAATAATGAAAAGCAGTAGAAACCAAACGATAATTGAAAAAATTTGAGAGAACAAGCGAGAGCCGAAACCAAACAAAAGCAGTGACTGAATCGCTAAAAGTAAATAAACACCGGCAAGAAACAAGTGGTAGAAGTTGTAGTTAGAGGCTGTTACCACTCTTTGAAGAAAAAATAAATGTTTAAAATAAATTAATTGTAAACCTTGGCGTTGGGGAAATAATGAACAGATTTGTTTACATTTTGACAGCTGTCAAAAGGGGGGCGTGGCACTTGTTTACAAAAATTTAATTTCTTATAACTCCTCCAAAAATCATCGAAATTCAAATCTTTTTTTTTAATATTTAGCTTCTGAGTTCTTCTCACATTTAGAGTAAAAATTCAAAAATCGATTTTTTCATCCAAACATGGTCTGGTGAAACTCCCGGTCGCCTTAAATTCAATATAAAAATGGTAACATTATGTTACATTTAACATTATAAATGTATTATCTTCTGTCTGAGATGTTGCTAAAATATAGTAAAAAGAAAATATAAATAAATAAGGGGGAAAGGAAAATTAAATTAAAAATTCTCAAAAGGATGTGTTTTTGTACAAAAACGAAACGAGTTCCCAATTTTAATTCACCAGAATCTGTAAAATAAATAATTCAAATTAAAATGAGACAAAACAATCCCTAACGACAAATTTTATTTTCTCAAAACTATTTTTTCTCTTATTGTAACTATCAACGCTTTCGTATTCCTTGGATTAATTATCGAGATATATATTCTCTGGAAAAGTGCACTACATCTGGTATAAAAAATTCCACAGTCTAGTATTCTTTTGGAGATTATAAGGTTTGAAAAATGGCGCAGAAAACCATTCATTTTTGTGGCTTGAAAACATTTCCAATCAAGACATAAAAAGTCCTTTAAGCTTTTAGTTTAGAAAAGAAAAATGGGGATAAATTTTTACTAAATGTTCTCCAGTGTCAAAGAAATGAGAATCTTGGGTTAGTATTTCATTTCTTTGTGTTGTTGATGTGTTTCTCGAGGTCTTATGAAATGTGATGCTGTACTTCCTCCTTCCATTAAAAAAATTGGAATTCTTGTACTTTCTTGTATACGAAGTTAATACATAAGGAGGGTGTTGTAATCGACAAAGGATTCGACCTAAAGTCTTTGAAGAATTGTCCATATTAATCATCACTTCGTTCCATGCAAATGGCGTGGTGTTACTTCACAACATACCATTTTTTGGCCAGTCTATTTAGGTAGCTCATGCACCGCCGCTCCATGGAAATCACAAAACAATCCGCTGCGGGTCACTCCGATTCCCTACTGCACATACGCCCCCCCCCAGCTTTCAAAAAGCTAATCCTCGCCTGCTCAGATTTCTTCTGAAGTAAGAGAGCCCCACTCCCCTCCCCCACATATCTACACCACTCGCATTTCAGCATTTATGTCCCGCAGTCCAAACGGAGCGGATGGATATCCAGAGTGGTTGGAAATCCAAATTTTCGACGAACCCTCTCCATTTCTCATCGGATTTTCACACTGATGGCCACTTTTGTCGTGGAGCAGGCGAATTTGTTTGGAGAGGAGTGTTAGTTTATGCCCACCGTTAGAGTTCCCGGAGTCCGAAAATCTATTTTTAGAATCTGTCTTTCTATGAACACGATTACTGGAGAACGTAACAAGTTAATTGCATAGAACTTTGACATGCTGTTTTTCAAACAAAATTGTAGATTTCTATCAGATTTTGGGTTAAGTCTGTTGAGTGGGGTTCTGTCAGCTTGTTTGTGTGGGAATGAACATAATAACTGAAAGATGCAGCGAGGTAAATGGATGAAATTTTGCATACGGTTTTATCACTAGAATTGAGGTCTGTTTTAAACTTTTGCATCCAACCGGTTCAAAGAAAACAGGCCAAAATGCATACTTGATTCTCTTCCCTCTACTGCGAAGCTTAAGACACAACGCGCCTTAACGTGTAAATATAGTAGAAACTCGAGTGTAGTGGACCCGAAGTTCGTTTGGTTATTACTTTTATTTACATGCCTGTTGCTATTTCGCCCTGTGAAAATTTTCAGTGCATTTTTTCAGGTTGCCCACAAAGGGATTCCTCATTTTAAAAATAAATAACTGGGGAGTGAAGGTCGATGGATGTTTATAGTGGTAAATTTATTTAGAAAGTCCACAAAATCTGATGCAGTGCTTTCAAAATTAGTTTCAAATGTTTGCGAACGGTAGCGCTCTGAAATAGCAGTAGGCACTCCTACAAGATAGCTTCTGTATTACCACCACGAGAAAAATCTCAGACACCAGACATGCCTGTGGTCTGCCACTGCATTTTTGGAGTTAAAGAAAGGGCTTTATTTCATTTGGCGCAGATAGAACCGACGGAAGTCTTGTTTCGCTTTGTACTGCATTCCAAAACGAATTCCTCGCCTAACGAAGTGTGCTTTGTTCGCCAAATGTTGCGTTTGATTTTATACCGTTTACCTCTTTTTTTCGACTCGTCTACTTGCTGCAATCCTGTCCAGGGACTTTCTCCTGGCGGTAGGACAGTATATACTGTTCTTTGCATGTCATCGCTGCAAACGGAAAACTATCTTACAAAATCTGCATTTTTGTCAGCACATATATTGCTCATACCAAGAATTAAAATTTTCAGACAACCTCTGTGGTGAGTCCACGGTAATATATATATATATATATATATATATATATATATCAATATCATGAAAGTCAAAAAATATTAAAATAAAATG